>JAVJIF010016389.1:0-133163 GCA_038442645.1 Agave tequilana
TGGAAGGCCTCTGGGCCAACACAAACCACATGATGTATTCCGTACTCATCTATTTTGAGTATTTATAAGTATTTTAGGTTCTAAGAATATTGTTAGTGTATTCTTACTTAGGCAGGTAATCTAGTCTCAAGATAACTTAAGGGAAGGGTTCGAGTTTCGACGATCAAGACTCAATTTTTGTAGAAGCCCTAGAAGATTGCTTGAAGACATGTAGAACCTATGTAAGAAAATAGTATGTTTAAAGTATAGTGTGTAAAGCTTATGCTCAAGAAATCACAAACACAAAATATAAGTTTTCAAAATACGAGTTCTAATATCTAGTTTTTCTCACTTCGGTATTTTACAAGGTTTGGTATTTGACACATGTCCCATATTTTAAAATTTATATATCCTACCTTTATCATGTATCCCATAGCCTATGTATTGCCAAAATAATTTTTAACTATTATAAATATTTAAGAATAAGTTTAAATTCAAATTTTATCTACATTTATGTTTTTAGGCTAGGTCGGTCGACGGGGCCTCGGGGCCATAAACAGCCTTAGCCTGTGCATGCCATGTATATTTGTGGGGGCAACCAACGGTCGATCGGCAAACCTAGGCGGTTGACCGACTGGCACAAGTTTTGTCTCGGTGGAGATGGTCAACCGACATCAACAGATAGTTCAAACTATTTGAAACTACTGGTCGACCAACCGGTCGACTGAAGTTCTGTCAAAGCCACAGCGATGGCTAGTTTTTAAAAATCTGTCTTTTAACTTTTTTCCCAACAGGTATATTTGCTCTTTTTTGGTCTAATCTCTCCTAATGACCTGATAGCTCTTCTAACAGTGTTTTTATCATTTGCCTATACATAGGGTTCATTTGTAGAGGATTATTAAAAAATTTTTTGGAAAATATTTGAAAAATCAATGTATTCAAAAGAAAAGATTTTAAATTTTCTTACATCAAGTGCTCTTACTTAAAAAACAATTTCTGCAAGTTTTCAGCTCTTAATTGATTCATCTCAACTGATTTTCTATTTCACAAACTTCTTGGGCTTTATCTCACATAAAAAACTATTGAAAGCTATAAAAGAGATTGTTTGTGATCTTTATGTTCACCAAGAGCTGTAAACCTCACTAGCTTTGTGCTATCTCTTGTGCAGAGGATTGAGAGTTGCAGTTGTGTACTCCGGTCTTATGTAGACCATTGTAGTTTCTTTGTCGAGGCCTCTTTGTGGAAAAATCTTTAGTGGATAGTGAAATCCTTCACGTTGACGCGGGGGGGACATAGAGCTGGGTGCTCGAACCTCAAAAACAAATTATTTGTTTTTGTGATTGATTTTCTCTCTTGCTCTAATCTACTTGCATTGCTTACTGATTGAGGATCTACCTGCACACAAGAATACAGAATTTTAGAACTATAAGAATAAAAAGTGCAAGTTCTCAATACTACCGTGATAGCAAGTGGCTATGCGGGTCGTGATCTACAAGGAGGGATTAGCGATGGAAGCTTTTAGTAAGTTCTCTTTTATGCTATAAAGAATGATTAAAATTCTTCTTTAGTTCTTAAAATGAAAAGAGAAAAATGGAGTTTAAAGTTAAGGAAGAAAGTGGTAGATAGAGAAGGTGGAGAAATGGAAGTGGATATGTACAAAGAAATGAAAAAAAGTGAAAGAAATTTAGAAGATTGTGGTGTTGATAATTTACACTAAAATTAAAAGAAAAGAAAAACCTAAAAGAAAAACTTATATCCTTTGGTTGATGACTTACCTGGAACCCTTGCATGTTTTACCTTACTTCGGAGGCGATCAAGACATAACCCATAAGATTGAACTCAGTCTCCATTCGTATTACATCATAAAGATGAATAAGAATGAAATGATGCTGAATCTTGAGGAGGAGAACATCATCATGAAATATCGTGGCACTTACACAAACATGGCTATACTGATACTTCTAGATTCACTTGGATGCTTATCATAACCGAAAGAGGAAAAGTAAAAAGAAGAAGAAGAAAACAAAAGTAAAGATGAACATAAAAAAAGTTACCTTTTATTGCTTGTAGAAACGATGAAAGAAAGGAGGAGGTACATCGGTATCACTCTCAACATAAGCCTCTCTCTTTTACTTACATGAATCTCAGTCTAACCTATGCTTACAAAGAAATAAATTACATAAAAAGAAAATAAAAACTTACACTAAAAAAGATAAAAAACTGGCCTAAATTCTATCTCTTCTTGGTCGTCTCCTTTTTTTGCCTTTGAGATTGCAGGTATTTATAGGAGAAATGCAGAGGGTAGAGGAGTATAAAGATAAGAAAGCTGATTATTCTGAATTTGAATCTCCCCCTATCTCCAAACTTGATTTGATGTAGATATTCAGTTCTGATCTGCGGCTTATTGGCGTATAAATTGCTAAATATAACTTATCAAATGAAAGAAGCAGAAATAATGATCAACTTAAAAGTTGTAGCCTTTTAAGTCCTCTTTCTAGATCATCTTGAATCATCAGATTTAGATTCTGTTAGTGAACGTTATGATTCAAATACTAAAATGCATCCAGCTAGAATCTAAGTCAAAATTGCTTCACCTTATCCGTTGATCTTCTCTCTATCCATTTATCCTTTAGATTTGGACACTGTATTTAATGTTACCCTCGGTTGATCTTTAACTTTAACTACTTGATTCATCAAAAACTAAATTTAACCAACTCGATTTGGGATTATCCTCCTCTAACAAATAGATCTAGTTAAATCTGAGTTTAACTAATATTTATTGATTTATCCTCTTTCTTCCCATGATTATCTTCTGCAAAATAGACATTTAAGAAAGGAATTCAGTAAATTTATTACATGATAAATGTGGATATGTAATAAATAATAATGCAATAAATGTGTGCAATCACACCCCCACACCTATCTTTTGCTCATCCTCGAGCTAAGCAACAAAACAAAATCAAAGATTATTAGACCACTTTCGCATGTCATGCAATTGCATTGAGCTTGTGCAATAGGCCGTTAAACCTCTAGGTTACCCCTATAGGATGAGTTTTGCCTCATGAGGGTTTTCAGTAGATTGCACCCACAAAATCCATAAAGAAGAGAAAAATGTTAATATTTTGAAAACGCATTTTGAAAGAAAAATATTTGAAATATTATTGTAAGATTTAAGTAATCTATAAGTTATAAGAAAACTGAATTTTCATTTCTAAACTTAGTCTATATTTAAAAATTTGTAGTCAATCAAAGTAAGGAGTCAAATTATACTTCTCATCTAGTCTATTACTTTACCCTAAGTCATATGCACCTTCCTGACCGTGAAGTTTTGACTAAGGGTTCTTTAACTCTGACTCTTATGCCTTATTTATTTATATATATATATTCATTTATTTTTGGTGGTATTATTCCTTAGTTCTATTAGACTTTCTAATCTGTCCTTATAACGAGCCATCGGTGACTCCCAAACCAAAACGGTCTTAGGGCACCGGGTGAGAAAACACCCCAAGGACTTAAGGACTCGAGTAAACAAGGCCACAAAACTAAGAATTTTATTATATGAACCGCTTTTAGGCATGAATACTTATGCTTTATGAGGCACAAATACCCAGCTTAATCAGAGGATTTTATAGAATATATTTTATTTTTTTCAAACTTATCTATTCATCTTTTGTATAAATACCAAGGCTTGCTTAGGCCAAAGTACCTAGCTGATCAATAATTAGATTTATTTATTTTTCATAGATATATATATTTTATAAGACATAAGAATCTTTGTTTTTGAATTCTAAGTGGTGTAAGTGTATAAAGTGCGCATATTTTATCAAGGCAAAGATCAAGACTAAATTACTTTGACAAATTATCTTCCTAACCCTAAAATCAAACAAATAATCTTATTTTGACCAAGTATAAGAAATCCTAATTATGATTATTTATTCCTTAAAATTGACTTAATTTCTTACAAAAATATGTCAAAATATTGTTTCTATTTTCAAAAGTTTTTTTAAAGTAAAAAAATGTTAATAATAATTTTTTTGTTTTTTAAAAAAAGAAAAACCTAAGTTATGTTAGAACCCTCCCCCACACCTATCTCATACATTATCCTCAATGTATGAATTAATGCATATATGCCTGAAAAGGAAAAAAGGGAAGAAAAACATTATCTTAAGGTGGTGGTCCAGTTGTGGTCTGATTGGTCTGCGAAATGCAGCCCAATCAAATTTGTGTGGAGTTTGGAGGAACCCACTAGAAACCTCTCTAATATAACCTACTAAAATGATGTATATATGAGCGATTTTTATTAAAAAATTTACCCCATCTAATTTTCAAATTTCACAAATAATTTTGGAGTCAATTTTATCAACAGGCTTGTCCCAAAATGGAGTGTGAAAAGATGGAATGATTGACTTAGACTTAGGAAGTACATGAACTAATACAGACTCAGGAAAGTGACTTAAGTCAAGTAAAGATTTAAGAGTCGAGATTGATTCAGGAAGTGGGTCCAAATCAAAAAGTTGACTCAAGTCCACATTCATTTCCCCATAATAGAATGTAACTTAATATTAGTGATTCAAGTTCAAAAATGACAGGTGTGAGAATCAAAACTGACTCTAAAATATTGCTTAAGTTGGGTAACAAAATAGGGGTCAATATTGATTCAGGAATTTGAACTGGATCACAAATTGAGAATCTAGGTTACATTTCTTATTGAGTTTAATTTCATAAAAATGAGAACTTGCCAATTTGTCAATGGGACTTTCAAAAGTATGAAATTGGTTAAGTTCAATATGATGATCATAAAAGATTGGCCATTCAATTTCATGATGAATAGGCACAGGATCCAATGTTGACTCGGGAAAAAGATTAAAATCAGGTGATGACACCAGAGTCATTATTGAATTAGGAAGTAGAATTGAATCACTAAGTTGAGGTTCAGGATCATACTCATTCTCAAGTTCAATTTCAGAAAAAGGATAACTTGTCAAAATGTAAACGTGGTTTTCAAAATTTAGAGTTTGGGCAAGTTCGAATGTGTGTGCTGAAATTGAATCTAGTTTTCTAACATAATATGATTCTTCAGCTCTAACAGAATGGTTAACGACATCAGAAATAGTCAAACGGTAAGAATGGAGAATTTGGACCATCATATCTATGTCATGATCACGAGCGATTTGAGCCTGAGTCATGGCTTCAAGCATCTTTTCATAGTCAATTGGTTCATCATTTATTGCGATTGGACTTGATAAGATGAAGTTTTGTTTTAGAATTTATGGTGAAATTGCGAGTCCATCAGATTTTGTGATTATTTCTTGGACTTATGCATAGTCATTTCTAAGATTGATGGTTTTTTATTTTGAACTGGTGGAATTGAGTATGTATCTTAGAAATATTATGGACAAGATGGATAAGGAGGACAAGTTGGTTGAATATTGGACTCGGGAAAGGTGAATCCCCATCGACTCTGTGAAGAGCTGAAATTATTTTGAAAATTATGATCATAAGATCGGGGGCAGGATTATATTGATTCAGATAAGCCCAATCCGGCACACTAGGTTGGTTAAAGTTATGATATGCCAGGTTGGTAGTATCTAAAAAAGAGGTCGGGGTGTAATATGGATTACCATTAAAATTGAAAAAATTATTGTTATAAGCCATATCACACAGGAAATGTCAAACACAAACAAAGAAAAACAAACAAACAAGTGATTAGTCACATATATTGCATATACATTCTCACCTTGCCATACTTTTTAGCTAATAAATCCTATTAATAAGTCTTCTTCTTCTTTATTAAATGTAGGCCCAATTGCTGGAAGAAAGGAAGGAGAAACAAGCCTAAAAGACCATCTAGTTCTGATTTAATTCAGAATAAATTCGAAATCAAGGAATCAAGGCAAATCTTGGCATATCAGAGAGGTTAAAAATTAGTTGAAAAGAATCCTCCCAAATCAAGCGGTTGAAGTCAACAATCAAAGGCTGTTTCGTCAAATCCTGGAACAGAAATAAGAAAACCAGTAGAAGATATAGGCGAATCACCAAAGAGGGGAGTTCCGCCACTTGGGTGTGGCCATCTGGCCACACTAGAGCCGCAGTAACGCGGCCCTAGCCGCGTTTCCGTAGCTTGTTGAAGTCTGTTGGGGGAGCGTTTGCTCCCCTAATCTTCTCACAGCCTCGCCCCTTTAGTTTTTTCCTATAAATACCATGTTTAACAGAGAAGAAAGGGACGAAGACTAGGATTAGAAGTTTTGTTTATACTTTAAGATTTAGGCTCTTTGTTAGATAATACAAAAGTTTTATTTTTATTTTACAATTTGTAGTTCAGTACAAATACCTGTGAGAGAGAGAGAAGAATTGAGTGCTTATAACCTGAAGATTGAAGTGACATCAATACAAGAATCAAGCTATATTTTCTTCTACTCATTTTAGGGTATGTATTATTTTAATTACTTGCATTGTTCTTTGTTATCCATGAGTAGCTAAATCGATTTTCTGGTCTCACTATTGCTCCTCTCTCTCTCTTCCCTCTTCTTATCAAATGGTTTTAATGAAATGACCCAATGAATCATTTGCATGCCTAACTTAAGCCTTTCTTCTTGAAAGTGTTCTTGAAGGTACATGAGGATGGGTTTGGATTTTTTAACTTCTATCTTTTTTCAAAACGTCTCTTGAACTTATTTTTATCTCATACTTGAACTTCTTGATGATTTAACATTTAACTCAAGATGATTTCTTAAAGAATAGAATTAACCTTTCCAACCATCTTATGTGTTTTGCTTGAAACTTTCTGGAATCAATCTTAAGTTTTGCCTATGACCAAGTTGAGGCATTAAGATTTTCAAGAGAAGAACATATCATTGAGTAGTGAGATAGTGAGCTCAGATTTTCTTCTTCATTAAAAAAATAACAAATCACTTTTTAAACTTTATAAAAAATTCACCTTTTCCAAAGTCTTCTCCAAAGTTGCAATTTCTCTTTTAATCATCTCCCTTCTTTTCATTCTCTTTCAATTAAAAAATGAGCACAATTCTTTGTTACTAAACAAAACACAGAAAATCTTTCATCGCATTCCTCCTCATGGATACGACCCGTTAGCCCGAAGCTACACGGTAAACTCTTAACTCTTTCATTTTTACAATCAATTTTGGCGCCGTTGCTGGGGAGGGAACAGTGTATTTATTTTTTAACAAGTTTGGTGTGTTGTTTCAGAGACTTCAAGATTCAGATCTAGTATTCCAGCTTTGCAGGAGAAGACTTGGTATTCTGTGCCCCTACTCTCGAAAGTAGGAAACATAATTTCAAGAAATTGCTATTGCAAAAGTTGCAATTTTTATTGGACTATTAAAACTCTTTTTTGTAGGACATATTGCTTGCAAAAATTAAGTTTTTGTGCGTTATATTCTTGCTATATCTGCTATCCACCATCCCTGTTTTAATCCAACAGTAATTTGAGTAATTGTTAATTGCTTAAAAAATGTTTTGACTTGTATTCTAGGCATTTGTCTAATTACGTTTATTTTACAATTACTGTTGAAGAAAGCTAGAGAAAAGGTACGTATGCATAGCATATAGTTTAGGAAACATTATTGGGTGATATTTGCTTTTCAATGCTACTTTTCTATATCTGGTACACTTTGCACAATAAATTCTAAGGGCAAAACCCAATTCAAGATAAGGTGGGGAAGTCATTACCCTTCTTAGCCCATAAATCATCTCCAAGCACGCACAACCTAAGCCTAAGTAAAATCTAATAGACGTTGGCCTTAGGGACATCTCGAACTCACTAGGAGATTATCCTAAGAGGGAAGGTGTTAGAGTTTGACTCCTACCAAATCAGTGTCTAGGAAGGGGATTAAGGGCCGAAAGCCCGAAGGTTGGTGGTTACTTAATTAAGGAACGTCTTTGATGGATAACCTCTCACCAAGCTTGCCCTGACCTGGCTGATTAACTTGTGGTCAATGTCTACATTATACCTCCTGTGGACAATCAACCAGTTAGGAGTTGTCTAGGTCAAAGTTACCTTAGACTAGGCTTAGTTGATTACTCTTGTTAACTGTTAGTAAACTTGTTTATGATTGTGATTGTGTTTGTGTATGCAAGTGTAGTCAAGAGGCCCTAATTCATCTAGGTTGACTAGAGGCACATCACCACCCAAGTTTGAACCAAAACCAGATCCGGTAATGGCTCAATCAGCATCATTCCAGCATAGGTTCTATCCCATTAGAACCTCACTTCCATCTTGCATTTTACTTCCATCGGTTGGTGAATACAATTTTGAGCTCAAGCCTCAATTCATCAACACACTCCCAAGTTTCACGGCTTAGAGTCTGAAGATGCTTACTTCTTTACAAGAGAATTTGAGGAAGTATGTCTAATGATGAAAATCCCACACCTTATAAACGATGCTATTAGGTTGAGATTTGTCCCTTTCGCTCTTAAGGACTTAGCAAAGAAATGGCTTTACAGCTTAGCGGCCGGTTCTATCACATCTTGGGATGGTTTCATCAAGGTCTTCTTGAAGAAATTCTATCCAATTCATAAGACCACTCTCATTAGGAAGACCATCATGCAATTCAAACAATAACCTAGTGAACCGTTTTGGAGGTACTTTGAACGCTTTAAAGACCTCCTTGTCCAATGTCCTCATCATGGAATATAGAAATGGTGACAATACCAAATTCTTTATGATGATTTAGACTATTCTACCAAAACCCTCTGGGAAAGTATGTGCCAAGGGGATTCTTATAGAAGGATGAAAATGAAGGATGTCATTTATATGAAAACCTAGCTGAAAAGACCATCCAATGGGAAACCTACTAATGAAACCTCTAGGAATCTAAACTCCATCTCTTCAAAAGGAGGTCTCCATTCTATCGAATCATCCATAGCTAATGAGGCTAAGTTAGTGAACCTAAAAGAAGACTGGAAGGTTTGAAACTAAGAAACTAAGTCCAGTCAATCAAGTCAGCCCAAACTAATTTTCAACTCCGGGCTGTACTTACTGTCAAGCTATGAATCATGTGTTCGAGAAGTGCCCTGTGTTTCAGGCTCAACAACATTACCATGAACCGATGAATGCGACCTTTCAAGGCCTAACAATAATCCTTACACACCAACGTACAATCCTGATTAGAGAAATCACCCTAATTTCTCATGGAGCTAAAATAACAATGACCACTCACGGTCAAATCATGCTAGGCACTTCCATCATGCCACATCAACCCAACTTTTCTAATTTTCACAATAATTCTCCCAACCATCCACCTAACTTTTCAAACTATCAACAAAACTTCCCAACCATGCTCAACAATCCTCCTTTCAGAATCCTCAACTAAAAAGAAGAATGACTGACTTTGAAAGAAACATGGAAAGATACATGAAAAACTAAGATTCTCTCATGCAAACTATACAGAGGTTAGAGGTTCAAATGAGCCAATTAACCACTCCACAGAATGAGAGACAGAAGGGTGCCCTACCTAGTCAGCCAATAACCATCCTAGAAATTCTCAATAAGCTCATATGGCTGAGGATCAATCATTAAATCAATGTAATGTTGTTCATACATTGAGGTCAGGAAAGAGAGTTGATAATCAAGTGTCAACGCCATCCAATCCAATTCAACACAACCACAATCAAGCATCCACCTCATTTAATCCAAATCCTTCCAAATCTGATGAATTTGAAAAAGATAAGTCAACCAGCAGGTGCACCAGCCTATAGTACCATTTCCTAATAGGCTGAAAAACAACAAGCAAAATCTACACATGGACAAGATAATTGAGATATTAATCAAGTGAAGATAAATGTGTCACTTCTTGATGCCATCCAACAAGTCCCTTCCTATGCTAAGTTTCTTAAGGACATGTGCACTAAGAAGAGAAAGACTAATGTACCAAAAAGATCTTCTTAGCCACTAACATTAGTGAGCTACTATCGGGTCCGATCCCTGTTAAGTAAAAGGATTCAGGTAGTCCCACCATTGCTTGCACAAATAGGACAAGCCGAGATTAGTCGTGCACTTCTTGACTTTAGGGCAAGTATCAACTTGCTTCCATTCTTAGTTTATCAATAACTCGGGTTGGGCGATCTTAGTCCAACTCGAGTCACTATCCAACTGGCTGACCGTTTAGTAAAAGTTTCAAAATGGGAGATTAATGATGTCCTTATCCGGGTTGGGGAGTTTATTTACCCTGTCGATTTCATAGTTCTAGAGACACAAGCTGTGTCCAACTCCAATCATAGGGCTCAAACTCCTGTTATCGTAGGGCGACGTTCCTTGCTACTACCAATGCCATCATCAATTGTAGGAATGGGTCCATGAAGTTAACCTTTGGGCACATGACTAGAGAAGTTAATGTCTTCAGTCTAGGAAAACAACGCCGCGATGTTGAGGACCAAACATTTGAAGTCAACCTAATTGAGAACTTAACAAGTGAACATAGGGAAGAATTGGAACTAGAAACTGAGTGTGACTTCGGGTTAGAATCTGACGGCTTTAATCTTGATCAGGTTATAGATTCTGATGTGAATTGGGCCTCGAATCCTATTTCACCAATAATGGAGCCAACAAGAGACCATTCCTGTCATCATTGCCTCCCATTTAAATGACGGGAAAGAAGAAGATCTTAAAGAAATTTTAAGAAAATATAGGGAAGCCATTGGTTGGACTATGACTGATATGAAGGGATTAAGTCCGACCATCGTTCAACATCGCATCCACTCAATAAAGATGCCACACCTAAAAGAGACTCGCAGCATAGGTTAAACCCTATAATACAAGAGGCTGTTCATGCTGAAATTGTAAAATTCTTAGACAATGGGATAATTTATCCTATTTCTGATAGCCAATAGGTCAGTCCTGTCCATGCGGTTCCAAAGAAATCCGATTTTACCGTAGTGGAAAATGAGAACAAAGAGTTGGTCCAAACTCGACTTCCCACGAAGATCCGAGTTTGCATTGACTATAGGAAGCTTAATGCTGCAACTCGTAAGGACCATTTTTCACTTCCCTTCATTAATCAAATGCTTGAACGTTTGGTGGGTCACGAGTAATACTGTTTCTTGGACGGTTACTCGGGTATAACCAAATCCCTATTGCTCCTGAGGACCAAGAAAAGACTACATTCACATATCTATTTGGGACATTTGCTTATCGTCGAATGCCTTTCAACTTATGCAACGCACCAGCAACATTTCAACGTTGCATGTTGAGTTTTTCTCTGATATGGTAGAACGATTCTTATGTTGGCCGAAAGGCCTATCACTCTAATTTTGATGATGATCAACTCATGTAGTTATGGTACTAATGATCTTGTGTTTATTTAGTCTCAGATTTGTGATCAAGATCTTAGTAGGTGTATAGCTTCAACAAAAGATTTAAAGTCAAGTTTTGGAGCTAGCACGGTTTGATTCAAGAGCTTGTGCATCAAGACAACATCAAGTACTCAAGAGGAGTCTAGCTCTATGGATCAAGTTAGAACCAAGTCAAGAAGATGTGAAGACTTTAAGTGAAGACCTTCAAGATCAAGACTTGAGTCTAGGTTTGTTTTTATAAGATTTTATTTTAGATTAAAATGTAAAGGATAGAATAGTTGGTGGATTGCTCAAGTATATCTTACACACACCCCCTTGATTTAGATAAGTTTTCATAAAAGAATTTCTATTTAGAAAAATACCATTTTGGTTTTTGGAATTCAAAGTATATATGTTTTAACCAAAATCATGTTTAGTGCTTAATGTCAAAAACATAGATAGTTCATCATGTATTTAGTGATCATATCCATACACCCTATGCTTTTAAAGTGTTTAAAATATCTTGTTTTTGTATTTGGAGAAGTTTTGGAAAAACAAATTTTTGAAAAATACAGTTTTGTTTTAGCCAAAATTTCTAAGTTACAAAAATAGCTCAAAATGTTTGTAACATGGTTTGATTTACTCAAACATGTTTGTATATCAAAGTATAACACTGAAACTATTTTTGTAGATTTTTCGTGAATTTACGGGATTTTATTTTAAATTAAAACCCAGTTTTAAATCCCTAATATTTGCCTGCCAGGCTCTTGCGGTCGACCGACCGGTCGACCGGACCAGGAGCCGGTCGATCGGACGTTCACAAGAACGTGCACAGGCCATGTCAGTTGGCCGGTCGACCGAAGCGGTCGACCGACTGAAGGCAACCCACTCTTGGGTTGCCCCGGTCGATCGGGCGGTCGACCGGGCAGAGAGCCGTTGCTCTCTGGTTCAGGGCCCGGTCGACCGGAAGGCACAACGGTCAGTTTTTTGACCGTTGGCTGGTCGACCGGCCGGTCGACCGGAAGGCCATTATTAGCCTAGTCTGCAGCCAACGGCTAGTTTTTGTTGGGGGCCTATATAAACCCCATTTGAGGGCTGTTTTAGCTAAGATTTAAGGAGAGTTTTAAACCTAATTTTTCCCATCTATTTTGAGTTTTCTCCACTTATTTGAGAGTAAATATTTCCAATCAAAAGGGAAGTTTATCAAGAGTGTTTTAAAAGTGATTTTCTTGAGTTTTCCTCCACAATTTTCATCCTAGTTTTTCTCACAAACACTTGAGCTATCCATTGCTACATCTACCTATAGGAGTGTTATTGTGAGAGTGTTTATTGGTGATCAAAGTGTTTAGATCACCAAGAGATCTTTCTTGTACTTTGAGGAGGCGGACTTGCGTGTTTGTGGTGTTTCGAGTTCGTGTGTGAACTCGGTGTTTGAGATGCGGCCTCGAGGAGCTAGTGGGCTTGCGGTGTGTACGGGACTAGAGAGTCCAAGAGTTCTTGTGGGAACTCCTTGTAAGTATTGCGACACCGAGTGATCCGGTGTGATCGATTTTAGTGGAAATCCTTCAAGTGTTGAAGGCGGGGACGTAGAGCAAGTGTGCTCGAACCTCAAAATAAATCTCCCGTGTTTGCGATTGCTCACTCTCTATGTCTTACTCTTGTTTATATCTTGCATGCTTATATCGTCTTTATCTTCATATGCTTGATATATATATTTGTGCTTAATTGTTATATGCTTGGGGATTGTTTGCTAACTCTTGCATTCAACCAAGAGAGCCAACGCGGCACCTCAACTCTTATTTAGAAGAATCTTGAGGAGTTAGTCTAGAGTCCTTCATGGGGAATCCGGCTACACTCTTGTGTTATACGTGGTGTTTAGTTTTATAAGTTTTAATTCCGCGTTATTAATTCCGCATTATTGACCTTTAGATTAGCTCATCACCTATTCACCCCCCTCTAGGTGATTTACAATTGGTATCAGAGCCAAGTGCTCTTGATTTGGGCCTTACAACCTAGAGTTAAAGATCCTCATTTTTAGCTAATCATAATATTTGTACACACCATGGATTTCATGACACCTCCCACCTTTGACATTCTTAAAATCCAAACTTAGAAGGTTAAGATTGAAAAATCACCTAGAGGGGGGGTGAATAGGTGATTATGCTAATCTAATGAACTCAATGCGGAATTTAAAAACTATTTACAAATTACACTCAAGAGCAATCAACAAGTGATGCACACACAACCAAGCCAAGCAATTAAGAATGCACAATATGAATAGTTGCAAGGCACAAAGTAAAGAGAGAGATAGAAAGAGAGTCAATGGATCAAGCGCAGTCTCCAAGCCGACTCGATCCAAAACTCCTTGATCCACCGAGCAAGTGCTATATATGATCTTTGACGCTCGGGCTCTTGAATCAACATGTGAAAGCTTCCAAATCATCTTGTTGAAGCTAATCACCAACTAATAACATGATTAAAGATCTGAAACTAAAATCACAAGATTATTAGTACACATAACTACATGAGTTAATCATCATCAAAACTAGAGTGGAAGGCCTTGGGCCAACAATCTCCCCCTTTTTGATGATGACAAAACTCATGGAGTTATATATGCATGGATTAAAGTTAAGCTTCAAAGAAGCTCCCCTTTATCTCATGCTTAAACAAACAAACAATAAACATGCAATGAATATTAAACATGAAATATGAAACATGCATATCTATGCATAAACAATAAACGGTTCTAGATACCAATGAAATGTTTAAAACAAAACATGCTCTAGATACCAATTACAATGAAATATTTAAAACAAAACATGCTCTAGATACCAATTACAAAACATGCTCTAGATATCAATTAAAATTAAAGCTAAATTAAACTTAATATATGCAAAACACAAACATGCATATATACTCAAAATACTTCTCCCCCTTTTGTCAATCATCAACAAAGGGGTAAAAACCAAAGCAAAACAAAATCTTCTCTCTTTTTAATATAAAGAAACAACCTTCGATTGAGGGGTAAAAACAAAACCAAATCAACAAATCTTTCTCCCTTTTTGTTCGAAATAATGAATCAATGAGGGGTTAAAATCAATAAAATAATGTTTTCCCTTTTTTGTCTAAAACAAAAACAAAGTCAATTAGGGGTAACTATCAATTAGGATATCAATTGAAAATATGTCAAAGAATGGCATCTTGATACCAATTGAAAAGAAACAAACAACAAAAAAATATTGATACCAATTTTAAGTAAAAAACATGAAAAATCATGATACCAATTTGAAATTAAACATAAAGAATTTTGAATGTCTAAACACAAATATTTTGATACCAATCATATGATACCAATTTGAAATTTTCAATCATAAAGTAAGGGAGTGGGAATCAAATACCAATTGAAAGACAAAATCAAATTTTTCTCCCCCTTTATGAAATACCAATTAAAATAATGCATAGTCTTGATACCAATTTAAAAGTAATCAATTGAAACAAAATTAAGCTCAAACACTAGCATAAACAAGATTTTGTGCTTAAAGATATAGGGATATAATAGGCACAAATAAAACATATATATGTATGAAAATAGATACCAATTGAAATTGATATTCTTGAAATGAAGCATACATACATACAAACATATATGAGTATACAATAAAGGTCAAAATTGATACCAATTGAAAGAATTCAATGATACCAATTGAAATAACAATAATGATTAAGTGTATACATCATATTATCTACCTCCCAATCAAGGTTCAAGTTTTTAAATGATTTTCATTTTAAGGCATACATGAACATGATCTCCCATCCATCCTCCCATTGAAGGTAGGGGTTTTCAAAAATAGATTTAAAAATGTAGTATGTTTGAAAATCTCTACCATAGTGAAGAATACAAACTAGTTATAGGAAAACTTTTAATACTAGTACGAAATCCTTCAAGTAAGGAATAAAACAAAATTGTTTTTCATGAAACACATGTAAATCACATGATCACTAAACACTCAAAGTCCATAAAGCCCATATCATAGTCTCATGAAAACAAATCATGAGTAAACTAATAAAGTGAGTGTACAAGTAAAATGTGACACATATCAACATGAAAATATTCAATTAAGCTCATATGAAATTCCTTGAAAACATGAAATTCATCTAAGATGTGAAATCACCAATTGAAATCATCTTAAAAACATGAAATTCATTATAAATGTGAAATCACTTAGCAAATATGAAATTCATCCAAACGATTTAAACTTCAAGGCATATGTATGTCATATACGAACTAAAGTATACATACATATCCTAAACATAATGAGTCCACAAAAGTATATGCATGAAGGCACGTGGCTCAAGGATGTACATGTATAATCAATAGTTTGGATAAGATAGACATATACATGAAGTTAAACAAATAAACACGAAATCAAGAAAACTAAATTTTTCACCAAAACTAATTTCATTTCAAGGTATATGTATGAATTGTCAACTCAAGAAGTATACATACATATCCCTAAACACAATTGAGTCCATATAAATAGATTTGCATGAAAGGCAAATGACTCAAAAGGGTATACATGTATATCTTAAGGTTTGGCAAAATAAACATATACAAGAAATGAAAACTCATACACATAAAACAAATCCAAAAATAGGAATACAAGTTTAAAATGCATGAATCATCAAAACTAGGCTATACTAGCACATTTAATGAGTACAAATAAGCATCCAAGCACAAACATATATAAAGATTTATTTGTGTCCCACTAGATGTGCAAGTATAAATTCCAGTCTTAATGAAAACTAACATCTAAACAAGTAATCAAATCATTAAGCATAAAACAGGAATCATAACCCAATATGATAAACATAATAATCAAATAAAAAAATCATAGTCAACCATATGATTAGCATGACAAAAATATGTGCATTAGATCTATGATTAACATGATAGCTAAAACATAAAGAGAACACAAAATATGGGTCCATACTAAGCATGGGTGTCTCAACAACTAATCATGTAAAGCATAAGTCTAATAAACATGGCAAATATCATACTAATCATGAAACAATAAAACATGAATCATTAAAACAAAAATTATAAACATCCACATGATCATTATGTATATGCATGTGCATTAGATCTAGGGCATACATGTTAGTTTAAACAAGGTGAGAACACTAAATATAGATTCATATAAAACATGGGTGCTCAAGTAACTAAACATGTATAACACTATTCTAATAAGCATGGCATAGGCATAATGAATAACAAAACATGACATGCTATAAATAGATAAACATGAAAAGCATGCAAATAAAAATGGGAGTTAGAGAATGATACCAAAATCGATGAAGGTGCACCTCTAATTCTCCAAACCAATGGTGATCCTCCCACCAAATCCCCTTGAGAGTGAAGCATCCAAATGGTTCTCTTTTAAGCTTAGAATGCATCCAGCTCAAGGCACCAATACCCTCACGTGATGCCAGAGCTCCCACCTACATCAAAAAGCGTAGAGGTGATTTTTGGTACCCATTTCCTTTTGGGTCCACGGGGGTTAGTATTCTTTCTAACCCAAACAAGATTAGTTGCTAAATTTTCATAATAAATACGATCATAACAGAATCTAGCAAGATGGCCTTTTCGACTACAATGTGTACAGTGTACACATGAGCATACATGTTATGGTTGTGTCCGTGGAAAGTATATGTATGCCGTGTAGGGTGTGCATGCAAAGATGGACCTTATTTCTTGCGAACCAAGGTTTCCAAACGTGAATGATTCAATGTGCATTGGCTCAAAGTGGAGCCCAAACATTCAACACTTTTCTTCATAGCATATATATCCTTTTTAATAGTGGAAGATAAAGTGGAGCATGCAATAGGTGTGCAAGAAGAAGAAGAAGCTATACTAGCATGGCACACATGAGAATCAATTTTAATTTTCAAAGATTCATTTTTCTTTAAAACTAAATCCAATTCTTTTGTAATTGAATCAATTTTATTTCAAGGAAAGATTATCTTTGAAAGCAAGATCCAATTTTAAAGATAAAATCTCATTGTACTTCACAACATCATCACAATCATTTTTGCCTCTTAAAACATCAATCTCATTAAGGGCAAGGTCTAGTTGAGATCTTAGTGAGTCACGATCACTAGTAATCTCTTCCTTCTCTTGCAAAACCAATTCAAAATTAGAACACAAATCTTTTAATTCATTTTCAAAACAAGGTTGTCCTCTTTCAAAAGGTTGTGTTTTTCCACAAAATTTTCAAGCTTTTGAGTAAGTTCCAAATTCAATGTTTGAACTTCAAAACAACCATGGCAATAGGAACTAAAGCTATCATCTAATTGAGTGTCTGATTGTACCTCAAGGGAGTTATTCCCTTGGACCATGAGGCAATGCTCTTCGGACTTTTCTCTCTTAGATCTCCTCATCTTGTTGATAATCCTTGGAAGCTCGGGAGACGTCAATAAGCTCTAAACTGCAAAAGCCGAGTCATAACGATCAAACACCGGTAAAAGATGTTCACTAAGAGATGCTCTATGTGCTCTAAGTGCTAATGCATTTGCCTTTTATGCTTGCTACTATTAGGGAATGATTCTTGAGTAGAGGTTTGATAAACTAGATGTCCTAGGCTTTTTAAATGTCTACTCATATTGGCCTTCCAAGCATCAAGTCTAATATGGTCAAACAAAGGAGGGCTATCCATGAGTGCAAACTAAATGAGTGCAAATGAGCAATGCAAATGAAGATTAGCAAACCAAAATCTCACTCCTAGGTCGTTAAACCTAAATATCAGGAGCGCTAATTATTTGCAAATTAATCTAATGAACTCAATGCGGAATTTAAAAAACTATTTGCAAATTACACTCAAGAGCAATCAACAAGTGATGCACACACAACCAAGCCAAGCAATTAAGAATGCACAATATGAATAGTTGCAAGGCACAAAGTAAAGAGAGAGTCAATGGATCAAGCGCAATCTCCAAGCCGACTCGATCCAAAACTCCTTGATCCACCGAGCAAGTGCTATATATGATCTTTGACGCTCGGGCTCTTGAATCAACATGTGAAAGCTTCCAAATCATCTTGTTGAAGCTAATCACCAACTAATAACTTGATTAAAGATCTGAAACTAAAATCACAAGATTATTAGTACACATAACTACATGAGTTAATCATCATCAAAACTAGAGTGGAAGGCCTTTGGGCCAACAAAGATGTCCTTATTCCTCAAAGGCTTAGGTATTCATGTTTATCTTACTACTATTAAAAATTCATATGTTAATAATAGCAAGTATATTGAGGCTAACTCAAAAGCCCGACCTGCTTTAAGATCTACCCTAAACAATGATTATTTATCTAGGGTTTCTAACATTGATACGGCTTTTGTAGTGTGGAACACCTTAATCTCTCATGGCGGAAAAGAACAATACTATGCCGGGAGCGATTCGGATGTTGGAAGTGACACCTCCAACATGTGCTACATGGTCCAAGGGGATAACCCCCTTGTGGTAACAACCGAATCTAAGGTAGAAGAAGATGTTGAAATGACATATTATGAGCTTACATCTTTTTGTCAACAACTTCTTGAAAAGTATGAAGTGCTTAAGAAAGATAATAAGAAAATGAAAAATAAATTGATTGCATGTTAAAAGAAAAGGATTCTTTGCAAGAAAATTTTGAAAATATTTCAAAAGAAAATGAATCTTTGAAAAATGAAAATGTTTCCTTTCTTCTAAATTGAATGATTTATGTGAAGGAAATAATACTTTGAAAAATAAAATTATTTTGGTGGAAAATCAAAAGGAAGTTGCTTTGCAAGAAAACAACTCTTTAAAAAGAAAAATTGTAGAAAAAGAAAAAGTAAATGTTCCTAACAAGAAAAAGACTATTGATCGTGCTTTTCATGCCACAACCATTAATAAAAATGAAGTTAAATTTTTGAAAATTAAATTGATAGTTTCAACTTTGAACAAATGAGCTGTTTTAATCATTCTACATTGGAGTCTTTGTTTTCAAAGAAACAAGCTCCACATACTCATGCACATCATCCACATCATGCATATGCATATTTTGCACGCCATGACCACACCCACACTCATATGCATCCTAGAGTTTACAAATGTACACATTGTGGCTGCAAAGGCTATTTAGCAAGATTCTGTTATGATAGAATTAATTCTTTAAATTTTGCTAATAAGAAAAATGTTTGGGTTCCTTACAATGCTAACCCTCAAGGACCCAAAAGAAAATGGGTACCAGAATCCCAATCTTTTGTATTTGATGTAGGTGCGGGCTCTCACAAAACGTGAGAGGGATGGTGCCTTGGTAGTGGATGTATGGACTTGATGAACACATATATTAATGCGCCGCTATCAAGAAGGTTTGGAGGGACAACCACCATGTTTTGGAGAATTAGAGTGTAGTTCATGGTTTGGTAACTATCTCTAAACTCCTAATTTAGTTTACATGCTTTTCATTGATAATTTCTTTAGCATGTTCATGTTTTTGTGCTTCATGAAGTATATAACTTGTTTAGTTGTAGATTTTATTAAAACTTGGATTTATACATGTATAAGTAGTGAGCAACAAATTGATTTATATATGTTTGTACTCCATTGCTCATTTGTACTCACTATATGCACATGTATAGCCTAACTTTGATGATTTCCTCATTTACACTTGTTTTGCCTATTTTCATGTTTTACTTCATGTATATGGTATTTTTAGTTAAAACTAATAAATATACATGTATGCCCCTTAAGTCATTTGCCTTCATGCAATTTACTTTAAGGACCCTTTTTATGTTTGGGATATGTATGCATATTATTAGTTTTGGATAAACCATACATATACCTAGAAATTTGTTTTTAAAATAAAAAATGAATTTTATGTTTTTCATCTCTAATTGAAAAATGAATTTTCATGATTTTTGTTTGATAAAATGAGTTTCATGTTTGTTTTGAGCTTTATTGATTACCTTCATGAGAAATGCTAATTACATGATTTTTGTATACTCACACTTTATTTGTTTATTCATAACTTTATTTCATAATTATTTTTGAGCCTTATCGATTTTGAGTGTCAACTTTATGTATTTAGTATGTTTCATGAATATATATGATTTGCTTTCATGTTTTGAAGGATCTTTAACTAGTTTTTCAAAAATTAGTTTAACTAGATATTATTCTTCATTTGGTTGTCATTTTCACTATGAAAATATTTTTTTCAAACCCTATTTTTGAAAACCCCAACCAACACCGTTATGGGTGGACGGATAGGCAAGTATGCCGTGTAAGCTTTATTGAAAAATCTTTTATCTTGAGCATATAAAGGGTGGTAGTTATGAGTTATATACTTGATTTACATTGTTATTTTCAATTGGTATCTCAATTAATATTCTTTTTGTATATACTCATATTTTGTTTTTTATATATGTATGCTTCATAATTTCCATAATATCAATTCCTATTGGTATTCTCTTTTCATACATATATATATGTTTTGAAAATCAAGTACCAACAAGTCATATATATTTATACTTGATCAAGATTTCTAAAGCATAAAGTATTTTTATGCTAAGCTTACTTCAAATCTTAAATTTCAATTGATTTCTCAATTGATATTTTTATAGAAGCTTATGCATTATCTTCAATTGATATTTTTTATAATTAGTATTTTTATTGAAATCAAAATGTACAATATATTTCAATTGGTATCTATTGATCTATTTATTTCAATTTGTATCCATTAAAATTTATATTGGTATCAAAATATAAAATACTTTCTTTCATTGGTATCAAAATTACAATTTGTATCAAAATTTCATTTACAATTAAAAAAATTCAAAATTTGTAATGTTTATTTACATTTGATATCTTAAAATTTGATTTACTAAGATATCTCAAAATTTGTTGAGAAAATTCAAAAATTTATTTTAATAAGAAAATTTAAAGATGTTTTGATGTGTATTTCCTATATGCAAGGGGAGATTAACATCTCTTCTACATATAGATTCATGTTGAGTGTATCTTATATTGAGGAGCTTGACAACTCTTCTTTACGCGGTTCACGTGTATAGGGGGAGCTTCACATCTCCTCTTATCCATTGCATATTATGTGTTATGTGAATTAGGGCTTGTCATCCCTTCTTCATGTAAAGCATGTATGTAGGAAAGTTAACTTAGCGTCTTCCTCTTCATGAATGTATATCGCATATAACTCTTTATTGATTGATTTGAGTTCACCTCTTTGTAGGGGAGAACATTGTTTTATGTTTACTTTAACCCCTCTGTTGATGATTGACAAAAAGGGGGAGAAGTATTTTAGTATATATGCATAATTTTCTTGCTTTATACATAAAGGGGGAGAAGGATATATGTTTATGCATATTACTTTGTTTTGCAAATAGGAGAAAAAGAATTTGATGTGTTTTATGCTTGATTGGCATATTTATCTCCTTGTAATTGCATATTTGATTATTTATTATTATGCATGAGTTAAGGGGGAGCTTCTTCGAAGCTTTACTTTAATCCATGCATATATAACTCCATGAGTTTTGTCATCATCAAAAAGGGGGAGATTGTTGGCCCAAAGGCCTATCACTCTAATTTTGATAATGATCAACTCACGTAGCTATGGTACTAATGATCTTGTGTTTATTTAGTCTCAGATTTGTGATCAAGATCTTAGTAGGTATGTAGTTTTAACAAAAGATTGAAAGTTAAGTTTTGGAGCTAGCACGGTTTGATTCAAGAGCTTGTGCATCAAGATGACATCAAGTACACAAGAGGAGTCTGGCTCTATCGATCAAGTTTGGACCAAGTGAATAAGATGTGAAGACTTTAAGTGAAGACCTTCAAGATCAAGACTTGAGTCTAGGTTTGTTTTTATAAGATTTTGTTTTAGATTAAAATGTAAAGGATAGAATAGTTGGTGGATTGCTCAAGTATATCTTACACACACACTCTTGATTTAGATGAGTTTTGATAAAAGAATTTCTGTTTTGGAAAAATACCATTTTAGTTTTTAGAATTCAAAGTATATATGTTTTAACCAAAATCATGTTTAGTACTTAATGTAAAAAACATAGATATTTCATTACGTATGTATAGTGGATCATATCCATACACCCTATGCTTTCAAAGTGTTTAAAATATCTTGTTTTTGTATTTGAGAGAAGTTTTGAAAAAACCAATTTTGAAAAAATACAGTTTTATTTTAGCCAAAATTTCAAAGTTACAAAAATAGTTCAAAATTTTTGTAACATGGTTTGATTTTACTCAAAATGTTTGTATATCAAATTATAATACTAAAACTATTTTTGTAGATTTTTCGTGAATTTATGAGATTTTATTTTAAATTAAAAACCCAGTTTTAAATTCCTAATATTTGCCTACCGGTCGACCGGACCGGTCGACCAGACGTGCAAAAGAACGTGCACAGGCCATGTCAGTTGGCGGTCGACCGAGCGGTCGATCGACTGCAGGCAACCCACTCTCGGGTTGCCCCGGTCGACCGGGCGGTCGACCGGCCAGAGAGCCGTTGCTCTCTGGTTCAGGGCCCGGTTGACCGGGCGGTCGACCGAAAGGCGCAGCGGTCAGTTTTATGACCGTTGGCCGGTCGACCGGTCGGTTCACTGGAAGGCCATTATTGGCCTAGTCTGCAGCCAACGGCTAGTTTTTGTTGGGGCTTATATAAACCCCATGAAGGTACACCTAGAGGGGGGGTGATAGGTGTTATTGCTAATCTAGGACCTAAATATGAAACTAAGTGCGCTAAATGCGGAAGCTAATGCAAATCTTGCACAAACTTAATACAACACAACAAGTGTAGCCGAATTCCCCGTGAAGGGCTCTGGACTAACTCCTCTTGATTCCCCTTGAATGGGTGTTGAGGTGCTATGTGAAGCTCTTGTTGGTTAAGTATAAGTTAGGCACACACACAATCAAGCAAGCAAATACAAGATATATCAATATGAATTATGCAAGGCACAATACAAGCAAATAGATATGACAATATGAATTATGCTCAACACAAGCAAATATGATATGATGTTATGAATGATGCTTTGCACAATTAAATGAGAGAGAGTTGAGAGATATTGGATCAAACGCTAAGACAAGATATGTTTCGAGGTTCGAGCCCCTAGCTCTACATCCCCGCCTACACCACCGTGTAGGATTTCCAATCCACTATCTCCCACCGAGGGAACCTCTACCGAAGAGGATTTTTACAACAATGGAGTACCGAACTCCTCTCTCAAACAACCACCTCACAACCGAGGGGTAGGCCCGTAGCCAAACACAACCACAACAACAACCACCTCTACTGAAGAGGGTTTACAACCAACTCCACCTCTCACTAGAGGGAGCAAACCATTCACCCGATCACCTCTACCTAAGAGGGATACACAAAGAAATAAGGGTGTACAACAAGTGGTTCCAAGACCACAAACAATCTCTCTTTTCTTTTCTCTTTTCTTTTCCACAAAAACAAGATCCTAAGTAGATTAGGATAGAAGATAGCTCAAGTGTGGAAAACTAGGTGTTTTTGGAAACAAGCAACAAAGAAAATCCTTGGGAAAATACTTGCAATATGATAGAAATGAAGATCCAAAGCAATATCCCAAAAACCTATTTTTCTTTGATTTTTCAAAAACCCAAAACAATAAAGATTGAAAGATTAAAGCCCAAAAACTCTTTTAAAAACTTGTTTTTAAACTTAGGAAAACTGGTATTTTTCTCTTGCAAAAACCTTGGCCAAAAACCCAAGAGAATGGGGTTTATATAGGCCCAATTCAAAACTAGCCGTTAGAGCTGAGCTGGCAGCTCTGACAGGCGGCGGTCGACCGGCCCGGTCGACCGCCAACGGTCAGAATATGACCGTTGGGCAACTGCGGTCGACCGGCCCGGTCGACCCAAACAAACAGAGAGCTCTGCTCTCGACGCGGTCGACCGGCCCGGTCGACCATCTCAGGGACTCCAAACGTGCACAGATCTGTGCACGTCCGGTCGACCGGCCCGGTCGACCGGACTTCAGCCAAGTCGACTAATAACCTGGCTTAGTCGACTGGTTGAGTCCTGGACCTGAAAAACTGGGTTAAAAATATTTTATAAAAATCTTTTAATACTTCTAAAAATCACCAAAAATATTTTTATCATATTATAAAACTCAAATAACTGATAAAAATTTCAAGACATGTATCAACATATTCAATTTATTTTCGAGTCTTGCAAATTTTATCAAAAACAAAACTTGTATTTTTCCAAACTTGATTTTTCCAAAACATGAATAGGATAGTCAAAATAAGTTTGTTTAGCAAGCTTAAAGCATGTATGTATATTTAAAACATATCTAATATACATAGGAATAAAGTAAACTTGTTTTGATCTATTATCCTGAAAACTCATATCGGTTAAACTAAAAACCGAAAAAAACCAATATCCAAACATAAAACTTGTGTGTGTTTTGTGCACTTGAGCATATCAACTATACTAAGCTTTACAAATGGACCTAAAACACACTATCTAAACTATGAATACCTAAGTCTTCTTGATGATATTCATCTTCAAGTAGACTTGCTCCAAAACTCCATCCATGGGCTAGGCAATGTGTGAACTTGAAGCTTTGGCCCTGGAATCATCATGAGAAGCTTCTAAACACCTTGTTGAAGCTAATCACCAACTAATATCTTGGTTAATGATCTGAAACTTAAGCAACACAAGATTATTAGTAAACATAACTACATGAGTTAATCATCATCAAAACTAGAGTGGAAGGCCTTTGGGCCAACAATCTCCCCCTTTTGATGATGACAAAACTCATGGAGTTATATATGCATGGATTAAAGTTAAGCTTCAAAGAAGCTCCCCCTTAACTCATGCATAAACAAATAAATAAAAGATATGCAATGAATGTACATAAACATGTATGCATCAAAATGCATAAAACACATAAACATATTCTAGAAGCTCTAGTTTTACCAATTAAATTAATATAAAGCATTAACACAAAAACACTAGATGCTCTAGATACCAATAAAACACCAATAAAACTTAATATATGCAAAAACATAAGTATGCATATATAAACCAAAATTATTCTCCCCCTTTTTGTCAATCATCAACAAAGGGGTAAACAATCAAAACAATAATGAGGGGTAAAAATCTTGCTCCCCTTTTTGTCAATCAAAACAATAAAACAATGTTCTCCCCCTTTTTTCTAAAAACAAAAACAAGGTCAATAAGGGGTGACAATAAAAACATGATATCAATTAAAAATATATCAATGAAGCATCTTGATACCAATTAAAAGTAAACAAAGTTTTAGATAAACAATTGAAGGTAAACAAATTGAAGGTAAGCAAAAATCAATCAATCAAAACTTTTGTATTTTTCTTTAATCAAAATTTTTAATACCAATTTAAAACATAAGTCATCTTGATACCAATAGTAAATAATTTTCATTTTGAGCATATGATACCAATTTGAAATTTTTCAATCATAAAGTAAGGGAGTGGGATTACAAATACCAATTGAAATATGAAAATCGAATTTTCTCCCCCTTTATGAAATCCAACAAAAATTATGCATAGGCTTGTAATAGGATATCAATTGAAAACTAAATCAATTGAAATAAAGTAGAAGTTCAAACTCTAGCATAAACAAGATTTGTGCTAAAGATATAGAAATATAATAGCACAAATAAAATAATTATATGTGTATGAAATAGAATGAGTACCAATCACTAATAGATGATACCAATGAAAATATACATACACAATAAACATATGAGTATACAAAAAGATCAAAATGATACCAATTGAAAGAGTTCAATGATACCAATTGACATAACAATAAATTCAAGTGTATACATCATAACCTAAACCACCCATCTCATGCACAAGTTTAAAAGGATTTTCAATATAAACATACAAGGCACGATCGCCCATCCATCCTCCCATGAAGGGTAGGGTTTTCAAGAATATGTTTGAAAATAAGTTTTGTTTGAAAAGCTCTACCAAAATGAAGAATACCGTAACTAGTTAAATGGAAAATCTTATAAACTAGTACGAAATCCTTCAAGCAAGAATAAAACAAAATTATTTTCATAAAACACATGTAAATCACATAGCACTTGAAAACACTCAATATTCAATAAAGTCCATTTATGCTCATGAAAAACATAACTCATGAGAAATATTTTTAAAAGATGGTGAGTGTACAAGAAATGAGTGACATGGCATTATGAAATTTCCAATTAAGCTCAATTATTCCTTAAACATGAAAACACGAAAATCATCAAAAAAAAAACTTATTTAATCTTCAAGGCATATGTATGTCTTATACAAACTAAAGTATACATACATATCCAAAATTCAAACGAGTCCACAAAATATATGCATTAAGGCACGTGGCTCAAAAAGGATAAACATGTATATCTAATAGTTTGGACAAGATAGACATATACATGAAGTTAAACAATTAAACACAAAATCAAGAAAGAATAAATCTTCATCAAAACACATTTCATTTTCAAGGTATATGTATGAATTGTCAACACAATAAGTATACATACATATCCCTAAACACAATTGAGTCCACATATATATAGATTTGCATGAAAGGCAAATGACTCAAGGGGTATACATGTATATCTTGAAGTTTGGCAATACAAACATATACATGAAGTGAAACACACAATCATAAAAACAAATTCAAAAAGTATGAATACAAGTTTAAAATGTATGAATCATCATAACTAGACTATACTAGCACATCTAATGGGTTCAAATAAGCATTCAAGTCTATACATATATAAAGATTTATTTGTGGCCCACTATATGTACATGTATACACCAAGTTTTAATGAAAACTAACACTCAAACATATATTCAACACATTAAGCATAAAAAAAAAACAAGATAAAAATCAACATGGTAAATCTTAAACATGATTACTATGAATATCCACATGTTATTAGAACTATGATATACGCAATAGCAACCAAATAGAGAGAACACAAATGAATTTATCCATATTAAACATGGGTGTCTCAAAAATATCTAAACATGTACATCACAAGTCTAATAAGCATGGCATTTTCATACAAATCACTAAACATCAAAACATGCTATGAAAGATAAACATGGAAAGCATGTAAACAATAAATAGGAGTAAAGGATTGTTACCAAAACCGAAGAAGCAACTTTCCTTGTCTCCAAAACATGGTGGTCCTCTCCACCAAACCTTCCCTTGAAAGTGATGCATCCATTTGATAAGCTTTAAGTACGGAACGCATACACTCCAAGGTGTCTCTACTCTCACGTCATGTGAGAGCCCACACCTACATTAAACAAAGGAGGGGTGGTCTTTGGTACCCATATCTTCTTGGGTCCATGGGGGTTAGTCTCTTCTCTAACCCAAACAAACTTCTTTGCTAAATTTGAAATATTTAATCTATCATAGCAAAATTTAGCAAGATGGCCTTTTCGGCCACAATGTGTACATGTGTACACAAGAGCATACATGTGTTGATGGTGTCCGTGTGGAGCATGTGTATGCCGTGGAGGGTGTGCATGCATAAAAGTTGGAACTTGTTTCTTTCGAACCAAGGATTCCAAACGAGTGTGGTTCATGGCACATTGGCTCATAGTGGAGCCCAAACAATCAACCTTCTTCTTAAGCATGGATATTTCATTGTTAATTAAAGAAGAGGTGGCACATGCAATAGGTGATCTAGGTGAAACTACCCTAGCATGGCAAACATGTGCATCAATCTTATTTTGTAAAACAATGTTTTTATCTAAACAAACATTCAACTCATTTGAAATAGAAATAATTTTATTTTTCAAAGCAACATTTTCCTTTAAAACAAAATCAATTTTTGAAGACAAATTTTCATTCTTCTTCAAAATAGCATGGCAATCATTTTTAGATTTTAAAAAATCATTTTCTTTTAGTGCAAGGTCAAGTTGAGATTTTAATGAATCCCTCTCATTAGAATCTCCTCCTTCTCTTGCAAAACACAATCAAGTCTAGAATGCAAACTCTTGTTATCTTTTTCAATTTCTAGACTTTTCTTTTTCAAAATCTTATATTTTTCTATTAATTTTTCACATACAATAGAAAGTTCTTCATTTAAAGCATGGGGATCAACAATATCATCACATGAAGAACTAGCATCATCACTATCTAGTTGAAGTTCCGATTGTACCTCAAGGGAGTCATTCCCTTGGACCATGAAGCATTGTGAATCGGATTCTCCACTAGATTCCTCTTCTTGGATTTGTACTTGAAGCTCGGAGGTGGTGGTTGTTGTCAATTTGTTCCACACTGCAAAGGCGGAATCAATGTTAGAAACACGTAAAAGATAATCTTTAGATAATGTGCTTCTAATGGCCTCTAGGGCTTGTGCATTAGCCCCTATATGAGTGCGATTTCCAAGATAGCATTTCTTGGTAGCCGCAAGGAAGACATGTAAGCCTAGGGTTTGGAGGTATATGGACATCCTAGTCTTCCAAACAAGAATGTTGGAAGAATCATACATAGGTGGGGTCATGAAGTCCATGGTAAACTATATGAGTGTGCAAACAAACAAATGCAAACAATAGATTAGCAAGCAAATGGATCTCACTCCTAGGATGTTAAGCCTAAGTATCAGGAGCACCTGCTCTGATACCAATTGAAGGTACACCTAGAGGGGGGTGAATAGGTGTTATTGCTAATCTAGGACCTAAATATGAAACTAAGTGCGCTAAATGCGGAAGCTAATGCAAATCTTACACAATCTTAATACAACACAACAAGTGTAGCCGAATTCCCCGTGAAGGGCTCTGGACTAACTCCTCTTGATTCCCCTTGAATGGGTTGAGGTGCTATGTGAAGCTCTTGTTGGTTAAGTATAAGTTAGGCACACACACAATCAAGCCAAGCAAATAGAAGATATATCAATATGAATTATGCAAGGCACAATACAAGCAAATAGATATGACAATATGAATTATGCTCAACACAAGCAAATATGATATGATGTTATGAATGATGCTTTGCACAATTAAATGAGAGAGAGAGTTGAGAGATATTGGATCAAACGCTAAGACAAGATATGTTTTGAGGTTCGAGCCCCTAGCTCTACATCCCCGCCTACACCACCGTGTAGGATTTCCAATCCACTATCTCCCACCGAGGGAACCTCTACCGAAGAGGATTTTACAACAATGGAGTACCGAACTCCTCTCTCAAACAACCACCTCACAACCGAGGGGTAGGCCCGTAGCCAAACACAACCAAAACAACAACCACCTCTACCGAAGAGGGTTTACAACCAACTCCACCTCTCACTAGAGGGAGCAAACCAATCACCCGATCACCTCTACCTAAGAGGGATACACAAAGAAATAAGGGTGTACAACAAGTGGTTCCAAGACCACAAACAATCTCTCTTTTCTTTTCTCTTTTCTTTTCCACAAAAACAAGATCCTAAGTAGATTAGGATAGAAGATAGCTCAAGTGTGGAAAACTAGGTGTTTTTGGAAACAAGCAACAAAGAAAAATCCTTGGGAAAATACTTGCAATATGATAGAAATGAAGATCCAAAGCAATATCCCAAAAACCTATTTTTCTTTGATTTTCCAAAAACCCAAAACAATAAAGATTGAAAGATTAAAGCCCAAAAACTTTTTTAAAAACTTGTTTTTAAACTTAGGAAAACTGGTATTTTTCTCTTGCAAAAACCTTGGCCAAAAACCCAAGAGAATGGGGTTTATATAGGCCCAATTCAAAACTAGCCGTTAGAGCTGAGCTGGCAGCTCTGACAGGCGGCGGTCGACCGGCCCGGTCGACCGCCAACGGTCAGAATATGACCGTTGGGCAACTGCGGTCGACCGGCCCGGTCGACCCAAACAAACAGAGAGCTCTGCTCTCGACGCGGTCGACCGGCCCGGTCGACCATCTCAGGGACTCCAAACGTGCACAGATCTGTGCACGTCCAGTCGACCGGCCCGGTCGACCGGACTTCAGCCAAGTCGACTAATAACCTGGCTTACTCGACTGGTTGAGTCCTGGACCTGAAAAACTGGGTTAAAAATATTTTATAAAAATCTTTTAATACTTCTAAAAATCACCAAAAATATTTTTATCATATTATAAAACTCAAACAAGTGATAAAAATTTCAAGACATGTATCAACATATTCAATTCATTTTCGAGTCTTGCAAATTTTATCAAAAACAAAACTTGTATTTTTCCAAACTTGATTTTTCCAAAACATGAATAGGATAGTCAAAATAAGTTTGTTTAGCAAGCTTAAAGCATGTATGTATATTTAAAACATATCTAATATACATAGAAATAAAGTAAACTTGTTTTGATCTATTATCCATGAAAACTCATATCGGTTAAACTAAAAACCGAAAAACCAATATCCAAACATAAAACTTGTGTGTGTTTTGTGCACTTGAGCATATCAACTATACTAAGCTTTACAAATGGACCTAAAACACACTATCTAAACTATGGATACCTAAGTCTTCTTGATGATCTTCATCTTCAAGTAGACTTGCTCCAAAACTCCATCCATGGGCTAGGCAATGTGTGAACTTGATGCTTTGGCCCTGGAATCATCTTGAGAAGCTTCTAAACACCTTGTTGAAGCTAATCACCAACTAATATCTTGGTTAATGATCTGAAACTTAAGCAACATAAGATTATTAGTAAACATAACTACATGAGTTAATCATCATCAAAACTAGAGTGGAAGGCCTTTGGGCCAACAATCTCCCCCTTTTTGATGATGACAAAACTCATGGAGTTATATATGCATGGATTAAAGTTAAGCTTCAAAGAAGCTCCCCTTAACTCATACATAAACAAATAAACAAAAGATATGCAATGAATGTACATAAACATGTATGCATCAAAATGCATAAAACACATAAACATATTCTAGAAGCTCTAGTTTTACCAATTAAATTAATATAAAGCATTAACACAAAAACACTAGATGCTCTAGATACCAATAAAACACCAATAAAACTTAATATATGCAAAAACATAAGTATGCATATATAAACCAAAATTATTCTCCCCTTTTTGTCAATCATCAACAAAGGGGTAAACAATCAAAACAATAATGAGGGGTAAAAATCTTGCTCCCCTTTTTGTCAATCAAAACAATAAAACAATGTTCTCCCCCTTTTTGTCTAAAAACAAAAACAAGGTCAATAAGTGGTGACAATAAAAACATGATATCAATTAAAAATATATCAATGAAGCATCTTGATACCAATTAAAAGTAAACAAAATTTTAGATAAACAATTGAAGGTAAACAAATTGAAGGTAAGCAAAAATCAATCAATCAAAACTTTTGTATTTTTCTTTAATCAAAATTTTTAATACCAATTTAAAACATAAGTCATCTTGATACCAATAGTAAATAATTTTCATTTTGAACATATGATACCAATTTGAAATTTTTCAATCATAAAGTAAGGGAGTGGGAATACAAATACCAATTGAAATATGAAAATCGAATTTTCTCCCCCTTTATGAAATACCAACAAAAATTATGCATAGGCTTGTAATAGGATATCAATTGAAAACTAAATCAATTGAAATAAAGTAGAAGTTCAAGCTCTAGCATAAACAAGATTTGTGCTAAAGATATAGAAATATAATAGCACAAATAAAATAATTATATGTGTATGAAATAGAATGAGTACCAATCACTAATAGATGATACCAATTGAAAATATACATACACAATAAACATATGAGTATACAAAAAGATCAAAATGATACCAATTGAAAGAGTTCAATGATACCAATTGACATAACAATAAATTCAAGTGTATACATCATAACCTAATCCACCCATCTCATGCACAAGTTTAAAAGGATTTTCAATATAAACATACAAGGCACGATCGCCCATCCATCCTCCCATGAAGGGTAGGGTTTTCAAGAATAGGTTTGAAAAATAAGTTTTGTTTGAAAAGCTCTACCAAAATGAAGAATACCGTAACTAGTTAAATGGAAAATCTTATAAACTAGTACGAAATCCTTCAAGCAAGGAATAAAACAAAATTATTTTCATAAAACACATGTAAATCACATAGCACTTGAAAACACATGTAAATCTCCGCAGATTAGCTCATCACCTATTCAACCCCTCTAGGTGATTTACATCTTAGAGATCTTTATGGACGATTTCTCCATCTGCGGAGATTCATTCACTTAATGTCTCCACCATTTAGAACTTGTCCTCCAACGTTGTGCTGAGAAAAATCTGACACTGAATTGGGAGAAATGCCACTTCATGGTAAAACATGAAATTATTTTGGGTAATGAAATCTCCAAAAAAGGAATTGAAGTGGATAGAGCCAAAATTGAGGTTATTGTAAAGCTTCCCATGCCCAAATGCGTAAAGGATATTAGATCTTTCTTAGGACACGTTGGTTTTTACCGAAGATTTATCAAGGAGTTTAGCAAAATTGCTAGGCCCTTGACTAATCTGTTAGCTAAGGACGTGTCCTTCACTTTTGATGCTGAATGTCTGAATTCTTGGGAGAAGCTTAAAGAGAGCTTATTTCTGCACCAATCATATTTGCACCCGATTGGTCTAAGCCGTTCGAAATCATGTGCGATGCTTCCGATTTTGCCATAAGCGCTGTCCTAGGACAACGCATTGATAACAAGCAGCATGTGATTTACTACTCTAGTAGGACTCTCAACGATGCTCAATTGAGCTACACTACGACTGAGAAGGAATTCTTAGCAGTAGTGTTTGCCTTAGAGAAATTTTCATCGATCATTCTGCGCTTAGGTACCTCATGATGAAGAAGGATGCCAAGGCCCGACTCATTCGTTGGATCCTCCTTCTTCAAGAATTCGATCTTGAGATTCGAGATAAAAAAAGGCATAGAAAATGTCATTTCTGACCATCTCTCACGAATTCCTAATTCTGCATGCAACGAATTACCCATAAATGAGGATTTTTCTGATGAAAATCTCTTAGCTATCTCTAGGGAACCTTGGTTTACTGATATTGTGAATTACTTAGCCACAAACCAAATTCCGTCTCATTGGTCTAAAACGATATATACCAGTTCTTATCCCAAGTCTTGTATTTCTTTTGGGAGGAACCGTATCTTTTTAATTACTGTGCTGACCAAATTATTAGGAGATGCATTTCTAATAAGGAGGTTAAGAGTGTTCTATCCTTTTGTCACGAACTTGCATGCGGTGGACACTTTGGTCCCCACAAGACTGCTGAAAAAGTGCTACAAAGCGGGTTCTATTGGCCCACTTTGTACAAGGATGCTTATGAATATTGCAAGACGTGCCCTAGATGCCAAATGGTAGGAAGGATCTCAAAACGAAATATGATGCCCCTCAACCCAATTCTAGAAATAGAACTCTTTGATATTTGGGGCATTGACTTTATGGGTCCATTTCCTAATTTATTTGGAAACCAATACATATTGGTTGCTGTGGATTATGTGTCCAAGTGGGTAGAAGCCCTATGGGCCTATAGGACCGCTTTCAAGATGATTCTAGAAATGTCTCCTTATAGGTTAGTCGATGGTAAAGCTTGTCACCTGCCCGTTGAGTTAGAGCACCAGGCCTTATGGGCAATCAAGCAGTTGAATTTAGACTTGACTAAGGCCGGTAACCTTTGGAAGCTATAAATTTTTGAATTAGAGGAGTTAAGAAATGAGGCCTATGAAAATGCTAGATCACTAAAGATAGAATTAAGATTTTTCATGATAAACACATCATAAGAAAAACCTTTGTCCCTGGACAAAAGTCTTACTCTATAATTTTAGGCTTCTTCTTTTTTCAGGAAAATTAAAATCAAGATGGACTGGGCCATTCGTTGTAAAAACCGTGTTTCCATACGGTGCAGTTGATATCAGTGACACCAAGAATGGAAATGACTTTAAGATAAAGGGTCAACGCCTTAAACCTTTCTTGGAATCGATGCCGGTAAATGAAACGGCTATGGGTCTTTTTGACCCTGTGTATCAGTAACTTTCCTCTTTTCTATTTTATTTCATGCATCTATACATTTCTTTCATATATGGAGATAATGCATGAGATAAGTGGGGGGAGGGTTCTAACATGACTAATATAACTCAAAAAAAAATTGCATATATACATATAAAGAAAACTTTTTGAAAGGAAAGAATAATATTTTGATATATGTTTTATAAGAAATTAAGTCAATTTTAAGGAATAGGAAAATCATAATTAGGATTTCTTACACTTGGTCAAAATAAGATGACTTGTTTGATTTTTAGAGTTAGGAAGAAAATTTGTGAGTAATTTAGTCTTGATCTTTACCTTGATGAAATATGCACACTTTATACACTTACACTTAGGGTTCCAAAACAAATACTTTTATGTCTTATTAAAAAATACTATATAAAAAAATAAACAAATCTAATTATTGATTAGCTAGGTGCTTTGGCCTAAGCAAGCCTTGGTATTTATGCAAAAGATAATTAGATAAGTTTAAAATATATATATATATATATATAAATTCTCTGATTAAGCTGGGTATCTATGCCTCATGAAGCATAAGTATTCATGCCTAAAAGGGGTACATTTTATAAATAAAGACCTTAGTTTCGTTGCCTTGTCTGCTCGAGTGTTTAAGTCCTTAGGGGTGTTTTCTCACCTGGTGCCCTAAAACTGTCCAGTTTGGGTGTCACCGACTAAAGGCTTGTTACATGGGCAGATTAAAAAGCCTAATGAAATTGAGGAATAAATTCCACCTAAAATAAATATAAATAAGACATAAGAGTTAATTTTAAAGAACCCTTAGTCAAACTTCACAATCACGATAGTGCATACGACTCAGGGTAAATTAATAGACTAGATGAAAGTACAATTTGACTCCTTACTTTTATTGATGACATATTTTTGAATAGAGACTGAATTTTGGAATGAAAAATTTGATATTCTTATAACTTATAGATTACTTAAAACCTTACAAATATACTTCAAATATTTTCTCCTTTCAAAATGCTTTTCAAAAATACAAACATTTTTTATGGATTTTGTGGGTGCAATCCAATGAAAACCCTCACGAGACAAAATTCGTCCTCGAGGGGTAACCTAGAGGTTTAACGGCTTGTTGCACATGCTCAATACAAACGAGTGACCTGCGAAAGTGGTCTAATAATTGATTAAAATTAGTCTGATGTTTTGCTCGAGGGTGAGCAAAAGATAAGGTGGGGGTGTGATCAGTCACATATATTGCATATACATTATCACCTTACCATACTTTTTAGCTAATAAATCCTATTAATAAGTCTTCTTCTTCTTTGATAAATGTAGGCCCAATTGCTAAAAGAAAGGAAGGAGAAACAAGCCCAAAAGCCCATCTATTTCTGATTTAATTCAAAATAAATTCAAAATCAAGGAATCAGGGCAAATCTTAGAATATCAGAGAGGTTAAAAACCGGTTAAAAAGAATCCTCCCAAATCAAGCAGTTGAAGTCAACAATCAAAGGCTGTTTCGTCAAATCCTGGAGCAGAAATGAGAAAACCAGTAAAAGCTATGGGCGAATCACCAAAGAGGGGAGCTCCACCACTTGGGTATGGCCATCTGGCCACCCAGGGCCGCGGAAACGCGACCTTAGCCACGTTTCTAAGGCTTGTTCAAGTCTGTTGGGGGAGCATTTTCTCCCCCAATCTTCTCACAGCCTCGCCCTTCTGGTTTTTCCCTATAAATACCATGTTTAACAGAGAAGAAAGGGACGAAGAGTAGGATTAGAATTTTTGTTTATACTTTAAGATTTAGGCTCTTTGTTAGATAGTACAAAAGTTATATTTTTGTTTTGCAATTTGTAGTTCAGTACAAATGCCTGTGAGAGAGAGAGGAATTGAGTGCATGTAACCTGAAGATTGAAGTGACATCAATATAAGAATCATGCTACATTTTCTTCTGCTCATTTTACGATATCTCTTACTTTAATTACTTGCATTATTCTTTATTTTTCATAAGTAGCTAAATCGGTTTTCTGGGCTCACTATTGCTCCTCTCTCTGTTTCCTCTTCTTTTCGAATGGTTTTGATGAAATGGCCCAATGAATCATTTGCATGCCTAACTTAAGCCTTTCTTCTTGAAAGTGTTCTTGAAGGCACATGAGGATAGGTTTGAATTTTTTAACGTCTACCTCTTTTCAAAACGTCTCTTGAACTTATTTTTATCTCATTCTTAAACTTCTTGATGATTTAACATTCAACTCAAGACGATTTCTTAAAGAATAGAATTAACCTTTCCAACCATCTTATGTGTTTTGCTTAAAACTTTCTAAAATCAATCTTATGTTTTGCCTGTGATCAAGTTGAGACATTAAGATTTTAAAGGGAAGAACATATCATTGAGTAGTGAGATAGTGAGCCCAGATTTTCTTCTTCATTAAAAAATAACAAATCATTTTTTAAGCTTTATACAAAAATCACCTTTTCTGAAGCCTTCTTCAAAGTTGCAATTTCTCTTTTAATCATCTCCCTTATTTTCATTCTCTTTTCACTTAAAAAAACGAGCACAATTCTTTGTTACTAAATAAAATACCGAAAAGCTTTCATCGCATTCCTCCTCGTGGACATGACCCGTTAGCCTGAAGCTACACAGTAAATCTCTTAACTCTTTCATTTTTACAATTAATAAGCAAATAAATAAAAAGAAAAAAATTCTAACCTAAGTTAGGGTAAACCTTAGACCATGATGACTCCTAACTGGTTAGACTATCTACGGGAGTATATCGTTGAATCTGACCACAAATTAATCAGCCTAATTAAGCCAAACAACTAACCTTTGGGGTTTCGTCCCTCAATCCCCAACTTTAGTCACCGATTTGGCAAGAGTCAGATTCAAATCAACTTCCCTCTTAGGTCAGTCTCTTATTTGAGTCCGAGATATCCCTCAGGCCAACGTCAACTCAGTTTTAGTTAGGCTTGAGTCAGTGAGTGAGGAGATTGTTTGTGGGATAAGGGAGGGTAATGACTTCCCCACCTTATCTTGTTTATATGACAAGCTCTTAAATCAATTTAGTGTAGTGTACAAGTATATAGAAAAAAGTAACACTCAAGCAATATTTCATACAAGAATGAACCTTATACTAAATGCTATACACACATACCTTGGCCCCAGCACTCTTCAACAGTAAATAGAAAATGTAATGAAATAGACACGTGCCTAAATGCAAAGTCTAAATTATTTTTAGCGTTTACAATCAACCTTTCACTGTTGCGTTAGAAATGGATATACAGTGAGTTAAACTAGAAAATAAATAGCTACAGATATTAAACTTTGCAACTCAGCCAACCTACAGAAAATACAGGTTAGTAATATACTCAGATTGCCACATGAATGTAGCAAATCTGAGGGCTTCTGGGCTCTGCTTTCTTGAGCAGAGTCCAGGATAACTTATATGTCCACTGCAGCAAAAATTCCTTGTTGTTAAATCTGTACACCAAAAACAAGGAAGAATAACTTACCGTCCCTCTCCGATAACGGCGTCAAAATTTGATTGAGGTTCTACCTGCACACAAGAATATAGAATTTCAGAACTACAAGAATAAAATGTGTAAGTTCTCAATACTATCGCAATAGCAAGTGGCTATGCGGGTCGTGATCCACAAGGAGGGACTAGCGATGGATGCTTTTTAGTAAGTTCTCTTTTATGCTATAAAGAATGGTTAAAATTCTTCTTTTAGTTCTTAAAAAGAAAAGAGAAAAATGCAGTTAAAGTTAAGTTGGAAGAAAGTGATAAATAGGGAAGGTGGAGAAATGGAAGTGGATATATACAAAGAAATGAAAAAGATTGAAAGAAATTTAGAAGATTGTGGTGTTGCTAATTTACACTAAAATTAAAAGAAAAGAAAACTTAGAAGAAAAACTTACCTCCTTTAGTTGATGACTTACTTGGAACCCTTACATGTTTTACCTTACTTCGAAGGCGATCAACACATAACCCATAAGATCGAGCTCAGTCCTCATTCGCATTACATCATCAAGATGAAGAAGAATGAAATGATATGGAATCTTAAGGAGCCGAACATCATCATGAAATATCGGTGGCACTCACACAAATTTGGTTATATTGATGCTTCTAGATTCACTTGGATGCTCATCATAGCCAAAAGAGAAAAAGTAAAAGGAAGAAGAAGAAAATAAAAGTAAAGAAGAACATTAAAAAAAGTTACCTTTTATTACTTGCAGAAACGATGAAAGAAAGGAGGAGGGTACATCAGCGTCGCTCTCAACATAAGCCTCTCTCTTTCTTATATGAATCTCAGTCTAGCCTATGCTTACAAAGAAATAAAAATTACATAAAAAGAAAATAAAAACTTACACTAAAAAAGAATGAAAAACTGGCCTAAAATCTCACTCTGCTTGGTCCTTCCTTCTTTACCTTTGAGATTGTAGGTATTTATAGGAGAAATGCATAGGGTAGAGGAGTATGAAGATAAGAGAAGCTGGTTATTTCTGAATTTGAATCCTACCCTTATCTCCAAACTTGATTTGATATGGATATTCAGTTCTGATCTGTAGCTTATTGGCGTATTGATTGCCAAATATGGCTCATCAAGTGACAGAATTAGATACAATGATTAACTGAAGAGTTGTAGACCTTTAAGTCCTCTGTCTAGATCATCTTCAATCATCAGATTTGAGTTCTGGTAGCGAAAGTTATGATTAAAATATTAAAATATATTCAGCCAGAATCTGAGTCAAAATTGCTTCATCTCATCCGTTGATCTTCTCTCTATCCATTTATCCCTTTGAATTTAAACTCTGTATTTAACATTATTCTTAGTTGATCTTTAGCTTTAACTACTTGATTCACCAAAAACTAAATTTAACCAACTGGATTTGTGATCATCCTCCTCTAATCAAATAGATCAAGTTAAATCTGAATTTAACTGATATTTATTTGATTTTATCCTCTTTCTCCCCATGATTATCTTCTGAAAAATAGACATTTAAGACAAGAAATTTAGCAGATTTATTACATGATAAATGTTGACATGCAATAAAGAATAATACAATAAATCTGTGCAATCACTTACACTTGTGTTTTATATTCATTTCCACTTGCCATTCATTTCTAAATTTACTTGTCAGTTTTCACTCTCTAAATCAAGAAGGCAATTGAGTGTCTCAACTCATTGTCTAGAAGAGTATAGAGTAGAAGTTTTAGAACCCTTCAGAGGGAATCCGTTTTCACTTCTTGATTTGAGATGATCACTTGCATCATTCATTTTATTAATTGCTGCATTTCTGCATTATGGACCATTAGATTAACATTACACCTATTCACCCCCCTCTCTAGGTGTACTTTCAATTGATATCAAAGCCTTGCATTCTAGTTTTTGGTTTAACAATCTTAAAGAAACCCACTAGCTAATCACTTATTTGCTTGTTCACTACACTAGTTTACATGGCCAAAGGAATCAAGACTCCACCCATGTTTGATGGCCTTAACTTTTTCATATGGAAAGTTAAGGTGGATGTTTTCTTGCAACCCTTAAGAAGTCGGGTTGCAAAGGCGGTGACTAAACTATCTAGTGCACCCGATGGTGATGAGGATACATGGTCCGAAATTGCCACAAAAAAAATTTGATGCCAATGTAAAAGCTCACTATGCATTACTTCAAGTCTTGAATGATGATAATATTGCTAGGGTAATTAATTACAAATCCATCCATGAGATTTGATCACACAAGGTTGTTGATTAGTCTCTAAAATTGCATATTTCATATAATATCTTCACATTTATTCAGTATTAAATTCTATTAATAACACCTCTTTTATATGTTCCTAGGCCCATGGTATGAAATGAAGAAGCCCAAAAATTTCATTTATTCGGTGATTTAAAGCCCATAAGAATAACCATTGACTTTGGAAGGAGGATCTATCAAAATTGGGTGCACATATCCATAAACCACAGCATATGCCGACAGAGGGACAAACCAGGAAGCTGTGCCAGGCGGCGCTGCGCGCGCGGTGCCATTACGGTCATGGAAATGTGACACTGCGGCCGTACCATTGAGCGCGCATCAAAATTCCACGCGCAGCTCTCCACGCGCGGCCCCGTGACACCCTCCTGGTGTCCCCCCTTGGCCTATAAATACACTGGGATTTCCAGAGCTCAGAAGAGGAGAGTTAAAGAGCTGTTTCTTTTTCATGTATGTCATTTTTAGGATAGTTTAGGTTAGTTGTTCTTCTTCTTTCACTTTTGTATTTTTCGTTTCTTATAGATCATGTAATAACGAAGAGAATAGTACATGAAATGAAAGCAAGAGCTCTTGTAATGGAAGGTGGCAATCTATAAAATGTTCTCTCTTTATCTCTCTTTGTTTTCTTCCTCTAACTATGTTTTCATGCTTAGCTAATTTTCTCTCATGGCAACTAGCTACTAACTACTAACTTGCTTACTCTTTACTTGATAATCCACATGAATTTAATATCCTCTACTTGGCATTGCTGTTGCAAGAGCCATTGATGGCTCATGATGATGGATTCTAACACTCTAACATCCTAACTTTCTAACAAGCTAACATTACTTTATTCCATACTTACTTTATTTAGGTTTAATAGTTTAAGTGTAGTTTGCACTTACTTATTGAGTTTGGATGTGATGAGTATATTATGGGTCATGCTTTGAAATGCTCTTGAACTATGGACCAGTGATGGCCAAGGATACATGTGAAGCAACTATCACTAAGAGGTTATCATGGTTAGTGGAACCATTAGTAGTTAGTAGCTATAAGTTTTCTTTCCTTTTTTACTTTATTTTAGAAATAATTATAAAAATCACAAATGCAATCATTTTTATGTTTCCCACTTCTTTGTTTTCACTATATCCTTCTCTTTTCATCCTTTGTTTTCTTTTCTTTTCATTTTTTAAAACATAGAAGAACCATTAACACACACGTAAATAGACCCGTAAAACTTTTATCGCTTTCTGTCCTTGTAGATTCAGTCCGTTTAGCCTTTATGCTATAGCGGAAGTATCGAGGAAGTTAAAGCACGCACTTTCAACTAATTATTGCAAAACATACACTTTTCGTGCGCAGTTTCCCCTGATCAAATTTTGGCGCCGTTGTCGTGGATAGGAACGGTTTGATCTCAAATTTTTGTTAACTTTTCTTCTTTATTTTTGGTGTGCAGGTCAAATTTTTAGCATTGCAGAAGTCAACACTTGCTTTTGTGTGGTTGGGTAAATTCTTATATATTGCTATATTCTGCTGATAGTTTCTGATTATATTACCTATGCACTGCAATAATTTTAAAAACTAAAATACAGTTATTAGATATTTTAAAATGCTTTAGACATTTGCATTTAGGCACGTGTTAATTTTCATTCCAATATACTATATTTTATTCTTCTGTTATTGTGATCTAGACCGAGGTGTACATATGGCATTGCATATAGTATAAGAAAAACACGTTGGTGATTTACTCACTTTGTGTGTTCATTCTTTTCTATATTGCATACTTGCATGAATAAAAAATTAAGGACAAAACCCAACATAACATAAGGTGGGAAAGTCATTACCCTTCCTTAGACAAAAAAATCACGTCCCTACTCACACAACCTTATTGGCCCAGAGGCCTTCCACTCTAGTTTTGATGATGATTAACTCATATAGTTATGTTTACTAATAATCTTGTGATGTTTAGTTTTAGATTCTTAACCAAGATATTAGTAGGTGATTAGCTTCAACAAAGGTGTATTGGAGCTTCTCACATGGTGATTCAAGAGCCCGAGCATCTAGATCATATATAGCACTCGTTGGAGTCAAACTCGGTGGATCACGGTTTGGATCGAGTCGTCTTGAAGACGTAGTTCATCAAGAAGACCTCGGTACATAGTTTAGTTCTGTGTTTAGATCCATTTGTAAAGATTAGATAGTGTGATATGCTCAAGTTCACAACACACACTTGTTTTAGTTTTCATGTTTATTGGTTTTCGGTTTTTGGTTTAACCGATCTTAGTTTTCATGAATAGATAGATTCAAAATAAGTTTACTTGGTTTTATGTATATTAGATTCATTCTATATACATGTATGCTTCATATCTTAACAAACTTATTTTGATATGCCTATTCATGTGTTTTAGTTTTTGTATTTTAACAAAACATATTTTCATAATTAAAGTCAAAAACATGGATATATATATCTATATGTTTCATGTATATTGGACTTATGTCCATATGCAACATGCTTCAAAGTGTTTAAGTATCATGTTTTTGTATTTGGATGAGTTTTGGACAAAACGTATTTTCAATTCAAAAATCCAAGTTTTAGAAAATACAGGTTTTGCTTTTCAGTGAAATTTAGATAACACAAAAATGATTCAAAATATTTGAAATTTGTGTTGAAATTTTTCACACAAGTTTGTATTTCAATGTACTATGATAAAACTATTTTTGTGGAATTTTAGAAGTTTTATAGGATTTTTAAAAATATTTTAAACCCAATTTTTCTGTCCCAGAACTGTGCCTGCCAGGCTCTGACGGTCGACCGGGACGGTCGACCGGACCCAGAGTCGATCGACCGGACCGGTGATTGATATGCACAAAACGTGCACGCTGGCCAGCCACTTGGGCCAGTCGACCAGGCGGTCGACCGACTGCAAGTACCCCACTCTCGGGTGGGGGCAGTCGACCGGACCGGTCGACCGTAAGGCTTGGGCGGTCGACCGGGCGGTCGACCGGCCAGAGAGCATTTGCTCTCTGGATTGGGACGGTCGACTGCTAGCCTCCAACGGTCAAAAATTTGACCGTTGGCGGTCGACCGGGCCGGTCGACCGCCAGCCGCCAGAGCTGACAATTCAGCCCAACGGCTAGTTTCTCATGGGGGTCTATATAAACCCCATTTGTATGGGATTTTGATTAAGGTTTTGAAGAGAAAATTTTCCTACTTCTTAAAGTGTTTATACAAGTTTTCAAAAGTGTTTTAGAGCTTCAAAAGATCTATCTTTATATTGTTTTTCAAGGTTTTGAAAAAATCAAAGAAAAATAGGGATTTGGGATATTGCTTTAGATCTTCATTTCTATCATATTACAAGTGTTTTCCCAAGCATTTTTCTTTGTTATTTGATTTCCAAAACATCTTGATTTCCACACTTGAGCTATCATTCTATCCTCTCTATAGGATCTTTTGTTTTGTGGAAAAAGAAGTTGTTTGTGGTTGAGATAGACCACCTGTTGTTACCCTCCTTTATTTGTTGTATCTCTCTTTGGTAGAGGTTGATTTAGAGTGATGGTTAGCTCCCTCTTTGGTAGAGGTTGAGGTTGTGGCTTGCTCCCCCTAGTGAGAGGTGGAGTTTGGATTTGTATCCCGTTTTGTAAAGAGGTGGATTGTGGTTGTTTGGCTAAGGGCCTACCCCTCTTGTGTGAGGTGGTGTTTGTGTTGCCTCGGTGGAGGTTGCATTAGTTGAGAGAGGAGTTCGGTACTCCCGGTTATCATATTGCCTCAAAATCCTCGGTGGAGGTTCCCTGTGTGGGAGTCCTAGGTGGACAAGTTAGTGGATTAGAAATCCTTCTCGGTGAAGGCGGGGGCGTAGAGCTTGGTGCTCGAACCTTGAAACACATCTTGTTGTTTGCGTTTGATCTATTGACTCTAAACTCTCTCTCTATTTGTGCCTTGCATCATTCATATTGTCATATCACATATTATATGCTTGCCTTGTTTGTATGTGCCTCACTTGTGCTTAACCACGAGAGCTTCATAGAGCGCCTCAACTCTTACTCAGAGGAATCAAGAGGTGTTAGTCCAGAGCCCTTCACCGGAAATTAGGCTACACTCGTTGGTTGCATTAAGTGTTGTAGCAATTAAGTTTTAATTTCTGCATTTAGTTCATTAGATTAGTCGTACACCTATTCACCCCCCCTCTTGGTGTACCTTCAATAAGGCTAAATAAAACTTGCTAGACGTTTGCTCCTAGGGACATCTTGGACTTATTTAAGAGATTGACCTAAGGGAAAAGTTGATAGAATTTGACCCTTGTCAAATTGGTGTTAAAGGTTGAGGATTGAAAGGCAAAATCTCGAAGAACAGTGATTTGGCATAATTAGGCTCATTGCTCTGGCACGGATACCTCCTACTAATCTTGCTCCTACCTGGCCGATTAACTTGTCGTCAGATTTCTACAATATGCCCCTCATGGACAGTCAACTAGTTATGAGTCGTCTAGGTTTAGGTCAATCCTAATATAGGCTTGTGTTTGAATTTTTCTTTTTCATTATTTGTTTGATTTTTCTTTTTTGTGTGATTATTGTGATAAAATGGAATGTAACCAAAATTTTTATTTTTCACTCGACCTCATCTGACTAGGATAACTTCGACTCGGGTACATATAACATGAACTAACCATATAGGCCGGAGTGGGATTATCCGACTAAATATGGCCCATCCCCTTAATCCTATAACCAATATTTTCAAAATAATTTCTACTCTTCACAGAGTTCATGGGGATTCACCTACCCGAGTCAAATTTTTAACCACCTTTTCTATAATTTTCGCAATATTTATTCTCCAATTTTGCTTACTATGCTCCTTTTCCAGAACCACCCTCTAAAGAAAAATCTGATTTGGAAAGAAGTATGGAAGCCATGCCTGAGTCCCAACGATAAATTCAAATTTTGTTCAATTCATAATCCTTCCCGCATCAAATCTGTATACTCTTTTTCTAGAACATCCAAAAATCTGAGATAGAAAAGAGTTTGGAAGTCTTTTGTGAAACAGCGCAATAATTTCAAAATATGATGGACTCATCATCTCAACTAAATTTTCAAGAGTCATCCTCATCTTTTTCCAGTCGTACTGATTCAAATGACCAATCAACCATCCTGGAAATGAATATGAAACTCTTGCGTGAGTCCGAGGAACAATCGTAAAATATGATGGACTCACGACTTCACCATAATTTTAAAAACTAACTTCCATACTCACCTTTTCAAGAAGAACCAATTGCAAAGAGTATAAAAGACATGATTCAGACACAAAATTCTGTTACCCGGCCTATCAGTAAGTTAGACTAAATAATGAGTGAATTGATCAATGAAAATGAGGAAAGTCTTTCTCGTCAATATTTAACAAATTTTTATATCCCTAATTCTATCGATTGGACACAATAATCATGTTATTTTGGAAACAAGGATTCTATTTCAATACACCCATTTGAACTTGACCAAACTTCAAGTTTTGAAAATCACATTGACATTTTGGCAAGTTATCCCTTTCCTTAAATTGAAATTGAACATGAAAGTGATCTTAAACCTCAAGTTGGTAATTCCATTTCACTTTTTGACTCAATAATGACTCCAGTATCTTTACCATATTTTTTCTCTATTTCGGAATTAACATTGAATCCTGTTTCAGTACACCGTGAAATTGAATCACCAATATTTTACAACCACATTTCGTTAATGGGGAAAGTGTGTGAACATCACTTCTTTGGTTTGGACCCCATTTTTGAACCAATTTCAACTCCCACTTTTGAACCTCGACTTGATATGAGTCAAATTCCAGAGTCGATACCGATTTTTATTCCTATTCTATTTGAGTCTAAATCAATCATCTCCCAAAATCACATTTCATTGTTGGACAAAGGTGTTGAACAAAATAACTCAAGAATTATTTTTGAAAATTGGGTGGGGATAATTTTTTAAATAAGACTATTTACTTCTTCATTCTTTTTATGGGTTATATTCAAAAGGTCATGGGTGGATTCCTGCGAATTCCACAATATATGATTTGGTTCGCATTTCTTGGGCCAATCAGACCATCAACAGAACCGCCACCCTGAGGTAATTATTTTCTTTCCTATTTTATATCATGCATATACACATTCACGTTGCATTGAGAATAATGCATGAGATAAGTGTGGGGGAGAATTTACTAATATAGTTAGTTTTAAAATTTCTTTCTTTTACACTTCTTTTTAGAAATTTTTTTTGTATAGAAACTCTTTTTTTCTTTTTACAAAACTTTTTGAAATAAGAGAAATAATTTGATTTATTTTTAAGAAAATTAAAATTCTCTTAGGAATATGGAAGACCTAAATTATGAATTTTTAAACCGAGTCAAAATAATAGATCTTTTTTAAATTTTAGGATAAGAAAGTAAGATTAGAAAGATAATATGACCTCAAATTTTTTGCCTTAGATATATGCATTTCATACTTATACAATTTTTTGGGGATTGAAACAAAGACTGAAAATGCCATAAAAAATATATAAAAAAAATGATAAAATCACTTTTTGAATCTACGTAGTTATGCCTCAAGAAGCATAATTATTCACGCTTAAAATGGTGGATAAAAACAAAATAATTCCCTTTACTTTTGTGGCCTTATTTACTCGAGTCCTTAAGTCCGAGAAATATTTTCTCATTTGGTGCCCTAAAACTATCTGGTTTGGGAGACACCGGCTAAAGGCTCACTAGTCAAGTAAGGTAGAAATCCTAAGAAAACTAAGGAAAGAAAAAAATTGATATACATAAATGACATGAAAGTTAAAGTCGATATCCCAAAAATCTTCATAGTTCATGAAGTGCTTATTTTTCTAAGAGTTTTATGAAAAATCAAAGAATCGATTCAATTTTAAATTCTTACATTTAATTTATAACAAGATTTTACATTTAGACTTAGTTTAAGGAATAATAATTTCTAGTTAACCTATAATCTTGGATCACTTAAATTTTCGCAAAAATATTTTAACACTTTTCTCTATTTCAAAATGCGTTTTCAAAATACTAACATTTGATTCCTTTTTTTTATGGATTTTTGGGTGTAATCCTCTGAAAACCCTCAGGAGATAAAACTCCTCCTTTAGGGAAACCTAGAGGTTTAACAGCTTATTGTACACGCTCAGTGCAATTGCTTGACCTGCGAAGTAGTACTATAATTTTTTTAGTTAGTTTTTCTATTTTGCTCGGGATGAGTAAAAGATAAGTATGGGGATGTGATTAGTCTCTAAAAGTGCATATCTCATACCACATCTTCGTATTTATTCAATATTAAATTCTGTTAATAACACCTCTATTGAATGTTCAAAGGTGCATTTATATGAAAAGAGATGACTAAACCCTAACCATATAAAGCATAATATACAATGTATAGAAGGAGATGTGAAGCTCCTTCTACACACGTGTAAGCTATAGAGAAGAGGGGTCAAGCTCCTCAATATGAGATACACTCAATATGAATCTATATATAGAGAAGATATTAAGCTCCTCTTGCATATAAGCAATACATATCAAAACTTTTGATACCAAATTATGATACTAATTGAAAATAAACAAAAATTTTAAGATACCAAAAGATACCAATTGAAAATATCTTGTAAAATTTTTATACCAATGGAAAATGAAACATTAAATATTTTGATACCAATTAAAAAATCTATATATGTATATTGTAAATCATGATACCAATTGTAAACATTTAGTAATTTTGATACCAAATGAGAATATTTTTATAATTTGATATCAATTGAAAGTGAAAGCAAAATATTTGTATGTAAATATAACTCATTTCAATATAGATATAAATTTAAAATGAAATATGATACCAATTGAAAAACAAACCAACTATTTGGTTAAACAATTCATTTTGCAATAAAGATACCAAATTTTAGAATAAAGCCAATTTAAGATTTTTGATACCAATATTAAAAATGTTAACATATTCCAAATTAAAATATTTTTCATTAAGAGTATAGGAAACCAATTGAAAAATAATATACCAAATAATATCATTTTTCATCATAAAGAGTGGGAGTATGATACCAATTGAAAATACAATCGATTGAAAACTAAAACATGAAGTTTTCTCCCCCTTTATGAAATACCAACGAAAATGATGTAGAAGCTTATATAAAATACCAATTTGAAAACAAATAGTCATTAAGGAGTAAATCTAGTTTAGCATAAACATAATTTATGCTTTAAGATGTAAAGATATACTAAGCACAATCAAATCATATATATATATATATGAAAAAGTAAATACCAATAGAAATTGATACTTCTTGAGATTTGAAACATATATATATAGAAAAAAAAGATGAGTATACAAACATGAAAATATCAATTGGGATACCAATTGAAAATATGATGAGGATCAAGTGTATAACTCATGCTACCTCCCTTTCATGCACATATTTAAATGGATTTTCAATTAAGAGCATACAAGGTATGGTCGCCCATCCAATCGCCCTTTATGGGTAGGGGTTTTTAAAAATAAGTTTGAAGATAATTTTAACAAATTTGAAAATTCTTCAAAAATGAAGAAATACGCAACAAGTTTTATGAAAAAACTTGAAAACTAGTACGAAATCCTTCAAGTAAGGAATAAAATAAGAATATATCCATGAAAATATGAAAATCACACAATCATCAACACTCAAATAGTAATAAAGCTCACATAATCTCATGAAAACAAATCATGAGTAAACAACAAATATAGAGTGTACAAGAATGATGTGAAAAGCATAATCATAGGAATAAATAATAAGCACAATGTGAAATTCCTTAAAACAAATGAAAATTTAATTTTTATCAAAATAATACTAACTCCAAGGCATATGTATGTTTTGTTAAAACTAAAGGCATACATGCATATCCAAATACAATTGAGTCTATAAAGAGATTTTGCATGAAAAACAAATGACTCAAGGGTATACATGTGTATTTACATAAAGATCATATTAGCTTAGGTTTTTCGTTTTATGCTTCATAATTTGATTAAATGTTTAAGATGTAGTTTTCATTAAAAATTGTTATCTTTTACCATTGGTATCAAGAGCATCTTTTGTTGGTATCAAGAACATGTTTATTTCATTGGTATCAAATATCATGTTTATGCATATTTAAGTTGAGCATTCACGGCATATCTTTATTGTTTATCGCTATGCATGAGTTAAGGGGGAACTTCTATGAAGCTTAACTTTAATCCATGTATATATAACTCCATGAGTTTTGTCATCATCAAAAAGGGGGAGATTATTGGCCCAGAGGCCCTTCACTCTAGTTTTGATGATGATTAACTCATGTAGTTATTGTTTACTAATAATCTTGTAATATTTAGTTTCAAATATTTGATCAAGATATTAGTAGGTGATTAGCTTCGACAAAGGTGTTTTGAAGCTTTCACATGGTGATTCAGGAGCTCGCACGTTAAAGATCGTATTAGCACTCGGTTGGAGTCAAGCTCGTGGGATCGCATTTGGTCGAGTCGACTTGGAGACGAAGTTCTGCAAGAAAACATCGGTTTGTCTAGTTTATGGTTTAAATCTTGTGTTAAAGATTAGATAGTGTTGATATGCTCAAGTTTACAATACGCACACAAGTTTAATGTTTCATGTTTGGTTTTTCAGTTTAACTGGTTTCGGTTTTTCATATGATTTTCATGGATAGATAGAATCAAAACAAGTTTACATGGTTTAATGAATATTAGATTTGATCTATATACATCTATGCTTCATCTATTTAGAAAAACTTATTTTGATAGTCTATTTCATGAGTTTGAAGTTTTATATTTAAACAAAACTTATTTTTGTATTTAATGTCAAAAACATAGATATAATATCTTTCATGTATATTGGATTCTATCCATATACAATGTGCTTCAAAGTTGGTTCAATATCATGTTTTTATATTTGCATGAGTTTTGAAGAAAATGGTTTTCCATTCCAAAATCCCAGTTTTGGAAAATATAGATTTTGGTTTAAGGCAAATGACTAAAGGGTATACATGTATATTCAATAGTTTTGACAAAATTAACAAATACATGAAGTTAAACAAACCTGCATAGATAAAAACACCAAATTTCTCTCCCCTTTTTGTCAATTCATCAACAAAAGGGTACAAACACTAAAGACATAAATTAAAACAATAAAGGTGTATATGCTATATACATTCATGACGAGGAGAGACGTGAAGTTAACTCCCCCTGCATACACGCATTTATATGAAAAGAGATGACTAAATCCTAACCATATAAAGTATAATATACAATGTATAAAAGGATATGCGAAGCTTCTCCTACACACGCGTAAGATATAGAGAAGAGCGGTTAAGCTCCTCAATATGAGATATACTCAACACATATTTATATATAGAGAAGATGTTAAGCTCCCATTGCATATAAGCAATACATATCATAACTTTTGATACCAAATTATGATACCAATTGAAAATAAACAAAAATTTTAAGATACCAAAAGATCCCAATTGAAAATATCTTGTAAACTTTTAATACCAATGGATAATGAAATATTGTATGTTTTGATACCAATTGAAATATATATATATATGTATATTGTAAATCATGATACCAATTGTAAACATTTTGTAATTTTGATACCAAATGAGAATATTTTATAATTTTGATATTAATTGAAAGTGAAAGCCAAATATTTTTATATAAACATAACTCATTTCAATATAGATACCAATTTAAAATGAAATATGATACCAATTGAAAAACAAACTAACTATTTGGTTAAATAATTCATTTTGCAATAAAGATACCAGATTTTAGAATAAAGCCAATTTAAGATTTTTGATTACAATATTGAAAATGTTAGCTTATTCCCAATTAAAATATTTTTCATTAAGAGCATAGAAAACCAATTGAAAAATAATATACCAAATAATATCATTTTTCATCATAAAGAGTGGGAGTAAGATACCAATTGAAAATACAATCGATTGAAAACTAAAAGATGAAGTTTTCTCCCCCTTTATGAAATACCAATGAAAATGATACAGAAGCTTGTATAAAATAACAATTTGAAAACTAATAGTCAATAAGGAGTAAATTAAGTTTAGTATAAACATAATTTATGCGTTACGATTTAAAGATATAGTAAGCACAATCAAATCATATATATATATATATATATATATATATATATATATATATATATATAAAAAGTAAATAATTAATACTTTTTGAGATTTGAAACATACATACATAGAAAACCAAATATGAGTATACAAACATGAAAATATCAATTGGGATACCAATTGAAAATATGATGAGAATCAAGTGTATAACACATGCTATCTCCCTTTCATGCACATGTTTAAATGGATTTTCAATTAAGAACATACAAGGCATGGTCGCCCATCTAACCGCCTTTTATGTATAGGGGTTTCAAAAATAAATTTGAAGACAATTTTAACAAGTTTGAAAACTCTTCTAGAATGAAGAAATACGCGACTAGTTTTATGAAAAAACTTGAAAACTAGTACGAAATCCTTCAAAACAAGAATATATCCATAAAAATATGAAAATCACAGAATCATCAATATTCAAATAGAAATAAAGCTCACATAATCTCATGAAAATAAATCATGAGTAAACAACAAATATAGAGCGTACAAGAATGATGTGAAAAGTATAATCATGGGAATAGGCAATAAGCTCAATCTGAAATTCCTTAAAACAAATGACAATATCAAAATAATACTAACTCCAAGGCATATGTATGTTTTGTCAAAACTAAAGGCATACATGCATATCCAAATACAATTGAGTCTATAAAAAGATTTTTCTTGAAAGGCAAATGACTCAAGGTTATACATGTGTATTTACATAATTATCATATTAGCTTAGGTTTTTCTTTTTATGCTTCATAATTTGATTACATGTTTAAGATATAGTTTTCATTAAAACTTGTTATGTTTTACCATTGGTATCGAGAGCATCTTTTGTTGGTATCAAGAGCATGTTTATTTCATTGGTATCAAATATCATGATTATGCATATTTATATTGAGCATTCACGGCATATCTTTATTATTTATCACTATGCATGAGTTAAGGGGAGCTTCTATGAAGCTTAACTTTAATCCGTGCATACATAACTCCATGAGTTTTGTCATCATCAAAAAGAGGGGGATTGTTGGCCCAGAGGCCCTTCACTCTAGTTTTGATGATGATTAACTCATGTAGTTATTGTTTACTAATAATCTTGTGATATTTAGTTTCAGATATCTGATCAAGATATTAGTAGGTGATTAGCTTCAACAAAGGTGTTTTGAAACTTTCATATAGTGATTCAAGAGCTCGCGCATCAAAGATCGTATCTAGCACCCGGTTGGAGTCAAGCTTGTGGGATCGCGTTTGGATCGAGTCGACTTGGAGACGGAGTTTCACAAGAAGACCTCGGTTTGTCTAGTTTATGGTTTTAATCTTGTGTTAAAGATTAGATAGTGTTGATATGCTCAAGTTCACAATACACACACAAGTTTAAAGTTTCAGGTTTAGTTTTTCGATTTAACCGGTTTCGGTTTTGCATATGGTTTTCATGGATAATAGAATCAAAACAAGTTTACATGATTTAATATATATTAGATTTGATCTATATACATCTATGCTTCATCTATTTAGAAAAACTTATTTTGATAGTCTATTTCATGAGTTTGGAGTTTTGTATGTAAACAAAACTTATTTTTGTATTTAATGTCAAAAACATAAATATAATATCTTTCATATATATTGGATTCTATCCATATACAATATGCTTCAAATTTAGTTCAATATCATATTTTTGTATTTGCATGAGTTTTGGAGAAAACGGTTTTTCATTTCAAAATCCGGGTTTTAAAAAATACGGATTTTGGTTTAAGACAAATGACTCAAGGGTATACATGTATATTCAATAGTTTTGCAAAATTAACATATACATGAAGCTAAACAAACCTGCATATATAAAACTCCAAATTTCTCTCCCCCCTTTTGTCAATTCATCAACAATGGGGTAAAGACTAAAGACATAAATCAAAACAATAAAGGTGTATATGCTATATACATTCATGACGAGGAGAGGCGTGAAGTTAACTCCCCCTGTATACACGCATTTATATGAAAAGAGATGACTGAACCCTAATCATATAAGGCATAATATACAATGTATAAAAGGAGATGTGAAGCTCCTCCTACACATGTATATATGTATGTTGCAAAAATGGAACTGGTCTTACCCAAGCAAGGAATAATTTTGTCAGTTGTATTTTTCTCCGCTGATAGTGACCACCCTTTCTCTGTGAGGTTCACCCTTTGGCTTCTGCTTGAAGTGGACATCAGAATCTTCTTCTTTCTCCTTGATCTCCACCTCCTCCATAGGGGTCATGCCTGTCTCACCCAGAGCATCTGTTGGTACCTCAGCACCAGCAACATCATCAATGTATGGTCTTTCGGCGTCCGAAGCTTCACTGTTGGCAGTGGCGATAAACTCTGGAATGCCTGACACCCGGACTCTTTTGCCCTCTTCTTTTGCAGTGACTTTCTGCTTTGACCGCTTAACGATCCACTTCAAGCCAAAGAGTTGTTATAAAATTCAGTTGACGCGGAGCTCAAATTTTGTATCATTGGCAAAATCCTAAATTCGTCAATAGGTTTGGGGTCCTCAACTGCATACACAGTCCTCCCTGGTACAACCAGCAATGAAGTACCACCGAGCGTGAGCTCCATCAATCAGGCTTCCCATGAAGGCCAGGTTAGTGTTCGGATTGCCAACTAGAGTTGGTCATATTTGAACTGACGAGCAAACTGGCTGGGAACGTATGGCTCCAAATAGCAGGTATCTCAGCTCCTGTATACCAAATGAGAAGGTCGGATGCTAACAGCCCGGCTCAATGACATCTTACCATCCCTAAAATTCTTCAATTCCTCGCCATATCTCGCATCGTGGATGTAGTGAAAACACCGAAAGAGACTATATACATCATACCGGTACAATAGCTTGCTGACCGTGGCCACATAGATCCGTGACCATGAAGATCCTTCAAAAGGCGAAGGTGCGCCACCCGAATACCCTCTGGAGGCTCTTCCCCAGCTTAGTAATAGCCGGACAGTGAAAAGCGAACCATGCCATCAAATAACTATACAGCAATCTGATCCTGGAGTTTGGCCCATCGCGGGGTAAGATCGTCCCTTTCCCCCTCTTCGTTATCGGTGGTCTGCAGAAAGCCTCCATCAATGCACGACGACCCCATTGAATACAACACACCATTGTTGAAAGAAATTCTAGAGAACAACCATGTACCAGACAAACAGCCGGCAATAGGACAGTGGGGAGGACAACATCGCTAGAGGGAGATGGCACCACACATCTCTTCAGCCAGACTGATAAAAACCCAGCCAAAAGTGCTTTTTGGGACATTGGTTGGCTGGCTTGATGATGAAAGCTCCTTAGAATGTCGCCTTTCTCGTAGATGCCATCATCTCCCTCCAGAACAATTTCTCCTTGGGCATGCTCGTTCATCCTCCGGAAAATATCCTCGTCCGCAACCCCACATTGAGCCTCTTCAGGGGTATTCTCCAGGTTTGGGAACAGATAATCCACCTAACTCTTTGAGCTACTCGAGGCTCCCTTGTGATTTTCATGCATGTCCGAGCAGATGTAGAAGTGGCACATCAGCTCGCAGTAGGTCTCGAACAGGGCGGGCTCCTGCTTCTCCAAAAGTGCCAATTTCGCCTCACATGGGAATTATTCTTCATGAGGGAGAGATCCTTTTAGCAAAGCAGAAACTCCCCACATCTCATGCAAAGCCATGTCCTATAGGGGTCAAGAAAGTCCCTATAGCTGGGCAGTACAGTTCGAAGATGGCATAGAAGTTCACTACGCTCTTCTAAATGCCATAACAGGTAGCGCTGAAAGCCTCGCAGAGTCCCAGACTCTCCCAATCCTCCTCAAAATGGGTCAAGACATACAAAGTTAAGTCTCTCCACCAGGCCTTAGGAGGATGAATCAAACTTAGGGTCCTGAAGTCAGTCGCTGGGTAGTTGTCGTTAACTCTGAAGAACTGATTTTCAAAGGTCTGAGCCATAGCTGGATTTTCCTCCACTGGGATTTCTTGGAGGACATTTCCGGGGTGAAGACCCGGTATGCATCAAGGGGGACCTACCCTTGTATGGCCTAGAGAAGCAGCTATCAAAATACCCACGTGGACTGAGTCGATGGTCCAGGTCACCTGCATTTCATCTTCTGATGCCTCGTTACGCATTGGAAGAAGGATAGTGAGAAATGACACTTGCTGGATGGGAGGTAATACTTCTCGCCATTCAAATTAAAAACACAATGCCCTTTCCCAGCCAGCAGTTGATGATCTGTGTCAGGCGCTGCATCTCCAAACATGAAGCCGGACTTCCGATAAATCTTCTGGTCACAGTCCTCTAGAGGAGCAGTAGTCAGGATACTCCTTATTGTGCGCTGATCTCCGATGTGGATCAGGGCATCGCGGCCAGGAGTACTCCGTTCACTAAATAACCAAGGTCTCTGGAATTGTAGGCTGACGTTTCCATCCAGTCCCCTGGCTGACCCGAAAAGGCTGTTCAAGGGTCCAGGAGTATAGCGCACTGTAAAACAAAAAGGAGAAAATATATTAGCCTAGGAGTTAAAAAGAAAGTGAGAAAATAAAAGAATGCTAAGGCATGGCTTCGCTGCCGAAGTGAAGCTAACCTAACCTAACAGTAGCTTCGCGCTGAAGCTTAACTTTGCACTAAAGTTTAAGTTCGCACTCTGCAAAAAGGTAGAGCACAGAAGAAAGGCATAGCCTCGCTTTCCAACCGAAGCTAGCCAGGCGTTAGCTTCGCTCTGAAACCTAACTTTGCACTCTGCACAAAGGCAGAAATGCAACAAGTTATGAAGTGTTAGATTCGCTCAGAAGCTTAGCTTCGCATTCTGTCACTTGAGGACTAGCTTCGCTGGAAAGGCACTTATGCCTAAAATTATTAAAAGGACTTTAAAGTCCTGTTTCCAACAATTCTTCTGAAGCTAGCTTCGCACCCTTTCACTTGACAGGATGTAAAAAGCCCAAAGGGCTAGCTTCGAGGTGAAGCATGAAAGAAAGACACTATTTAGTTTCTATTCATGAAATTAAAAGGGGAATTAAATCCCCTAAAATTTAGAAAAAGTCAAGAAATAAGGGAGATAAACTCCTTATCATGGTAAATCACGGGGGATTCACTATGAAATAGCCAAAATACGGCTTCAAAAGGAGATGAAAATCTCTAAAAATGGAAAAAATTTCCCTATCCGCGATGGGACGTTCAATCACCAGCGGCGGAGATGGCGGCGCCGTGGCAAAGGTCACCACCTCCTTCCCTACGCGTTGATTTGGGGCCATTATAACTAGACGAAAAGTTCTGAAAGATTCGAATGGAACGAAGGAGGAGAAGAGAAAATTCTGTGAAAAGACTCGAAAAATTCTAAGAGAAGATAGAACTTCTCTAAATCAGTCGAGTGTGGCTTTTATAAGCGCATGCAGCGCCTATAACTTCATGTCTCAAGCATTGCACGCGTCTCTAAATTCACTGCCTAAAAAGGAGTGCAAGCGCTATTTTCAAATTTGAAACGACGATGCTAGACAGCAAAGTTATACGAACTTAAACTTCACTTTAAGCTTATCGTTAACCTCGCATGACGCTTGGTTAGCTTCGCTGAGAGCTTGGCTCCACTGTAGACTCGTCCTGTAGCTCTATTGTGAGCTTATTGTTTACTTTGCATGACATTTGGGTAGCTTCGTTGAAAGTTGATGTTAACTCCGCTGAGAGCTTGTTTCCAACTTCGCTGAAAACCCATCTTAAACTTCGCTGAAAGCTTTAGCTTAGCTCTGCTAAGAGCTTCTCTTTCCTTTTTGGAAAAGACCTATGGAGAAAACCAAGTTGGATCACTTGGCTTAGTACACGGCTGCATCTGTTGGATTTCTCCCAACCTAAGCCAGTCCATTCCAGTTTCTTCCGAAATTCAAGGTGAAAGACATGGAATAAAGCAAATGAGCAAAAAAAAAATAAAAGCAAAAATTTTATTGATTCAAAAGGGAAGATACATTGATAATAAATCAAGATTTTCTTTCATACATTTGAGTCTCTACTCTGAAGGCATACAAGTTGTTCTACATCCGGAATAAATGGTAAATCTACTTTTAGGATGATAGTGGTTCTTGAAGTCGTTCGAAGTCCACCAGACCAATTGGACAAGAAAGGCTTTCCTCCTTCGCGGGGCTATAATCCTTCACTTAATGGCAGATTCTGCCACCAGAAAGCTGGATCTTTCATAAGTAAAATTGTTAAAGGAAGGATCCGAGATCTTAATGGTGTCCTTTTCCTATATCTTGTGCAGAGACCCAATAAAGGTGAGATATTGGTGAAAATGACACAGCACAAATCCACAGCTAAGTGGATCATCGCAGATAAGCGACCGCTGGCCTCCTCCTGGAGTTGGCATCAGCTTCTCTAGTATGTTCCTCCTGCTTATGATCAAAGCCTAGACTTGAGAATGAAGATGCGTACTTTTGTCCTCCTTCATCATGTCGAAAAGATTGGGAGCACATTGCACTGCAAAAAAAAAAAAAGAGAGTTAGCATTAAGTGAAATGGAAGATGCTAAATCAGAGTTTTGTGCCCTGAGCGGAACTAATCTAGATCCAACCTCGCTATGCCTTGAGGATAAACTTCGAATTATACAGAGGCAAAATGCTTGAGAGCTTGAAAGGCATTGATGCCTCGAAACAGGTAACGGATAGCCTTGCCTATATGGCAAGGTTAGGCTGGCCCAGAGAGGGTAAAATCTTAGCCCCGCCTATATGGCAAGACTGGCTTAACCTTGAAAAGGCCAAGTCCTAGCCTTGCCTGTATGGTGAAGTTAAACTGGTCTAGAAAAGGTAAGGCCCACCCTCACCTATATAATAGGGTTAGCCTCCCTAAATAAAAAGGCCAAGGCAGGAGCTTCACCTAGAAAAATTCTTTACCTGATTGGGCAGAGTATAAGCTTCACCAGGAAGATTAAAAAGGCTGAGACCCTTCTCCAAAGATCCGCCAAATGCAGAGAATAAGGGAATTCAATCCCTGAAATAGCTGGTAAAACAAAAAAATAAGGTAGATAAACTCCCTAAGGTCACTATTTTATTAGTAAAGTCTCTGGATGACCGAGACTCACAAGCTCTTGGCTGGGTAACGACCAGAGTGAGCGTTCCCACTACTTCAGGGACCTCAGTCTCCTTGCTTAGGCAATGAGGAGATGTTAAGAACAAACTCTTCAGAAAGAGAAAAGTATGTTTCTCTGAGAAGGATAATAAGAGTCCTATTTATGGGCCTCATGGCCTGACCACGCCGCTACCACTTAAAGCTTAGAGGCGCGGTGATGTTAAAGCATTTTAATGCTTAGCCTTGAGAAAGTGAATAATCCCCTTATAAGTACATACGAAGTTAATCTAACTTCGAAAAAGGGAATAATCTCCCTCGTAAATGCAGGTGAAGTTATTCAAACCTTGGAAAAGGGAGCAATCTCTCTCGTAACCAACAAAGGCAGTTAGCCTTAGAAAATGGAACGTCATTCCATCACAACAAATGCAAGGCAAGCGCTGACAGAGCACTCATAATCCAACTCTGTTTAGAACCAAAGTTTCTTAAGTAAACCCAAAGGCCAAGATACCTAGAAGCTACATAGAAGCGAATTTTTTGCAGCTCCTGGGCGAACATATTCCAGCTCGAAAGCGGGGCTAAAGGCGAAGTTAACTCAACCACCAAGGCGACGTCCACATCCATATACCATTGTTCATCAACCGAAGCAGTTCAAAGTATTTCAAATTCTGAACCATTTCATTGTAGATTTATGAAAACTTTGAAAGGGGTCTTGTTGACACCCTAAAAAGACAAAACTCTCACATTTATCTTCAACCGGTGTCTGAACGACGTCTACTTTATCAACATTTATAAAAGATTAGTCGAAGACAAGCTGTTGACCAGGGACAAGGTAACAAGTTAGGCTCTGATTGTAAAATCAAAGTGATAAGAATAACTGTGTAGCTTTGGGCTAATGGGTCATGTTCACAGGAGGAATGTGATAGAAGCTTTTCGGTGCTTTTGTTAAGTAACAAAAAATGGAGTTTTGTTTTTTAGTTGAAAAGAGAATGGAGAGAAGGAAATGATTAAAAGAAAAATTATAAACTTAGAGAAGGCTTTGGAAAAGGTGATTTAAAATCTTAAAGAGTGATTTGTTATTTTTAATATAAGAAGAAGATCTGGGCTCACTATCTCACTAATTAATGATGTATTCTTCTCTTGAAATTCTTAATGCCTCAACTTGATCATAGGCAAAAACTTATGCTTGAGTTTAGAAAGTTTTAAGCGAAGCAAATAAGATAGTTTAGAAAAGTTAACTCTTTTCTTTATGAAGTCATCTTGAGTTGAATGTGAAATCATCAAGTATTTCAAGTACGAAATAAAAATAAGTTCAAGAGAAGTTTTAAAAGAAAGAGAAGTTCAAAAATCCAAACCCAGCTTCATGTGCCTTCAAGAACACTTTCAAAGAAGAAAGGCTTTAGTTTAGGCATACAAATGATTCATTGGGTCTTTTAATCAAAACCATTCAAAAAGAAGAGGGATCGGAGAGAGGAACAATAGTGAGCCAGAAAATAAATTTAGCTACTCATGAAATATGAAAAACAATACATGCAAATTAAGCAAAACATACCCGTGAATTGGAGTGGATGAAGAAAAAGCTTGATCCTTTTATTGATGTCACTTCAATCTTCAGATTACAATCGCTCAATTCCTCTCTCTGACTGGTATTTGAACTGAACTACAAATTATAAAATAAAGATACAACTTCTATACTATCTTACAAAGAGCCTAAACCTTAAATAACAAAAAGAAAAAACTAATCTAAGTTCTGATCCCTTTTTCTCTAAAAAATACACTATTTATAGGCAAAAACCAAACAGGAAGGTCGTACGAAGATAGGGAAGCAAAGCTCCCCCAACAAACCATAAACGGCCGCGAAAACACAGCTTTTGCCGCATTTTCGCAGCCTTGGTATGGCCAGGTGGCCACATCAGGTTGGAGAGACTGCTTCGTTTGGCGATTCTCTTTTATCTCCTGCTCGTTTTCCCGTTTCAACTCCCGGATGTGTCGAAATAGCCTTTGATCTTTTGGCTTTAACCACTTGATTTGGAAGATTCATTTTAACCAGTTTTCAACCTCTCTGATTTACCATGACCTGCCTTGATTTCCTAATTTTGAATTAATTCTGAGTTAAATCAGAATTTGATGGGCTTTTGGGCTCGTTTCTCTTTCCTATCCTTTAGCAATGGGCCTACATTTTATAAAGAAAAATAGGACTTATTAATATGACTTATTTAAATAATAAACATGATAATGTGACAATAAATATACAATATATGTGACCGATCACACCCCGACACTTATCTTTTACTCGCCCTTGAGCAAAACATCAAAACTAATCCTAATCAATTATTAGACCACATTTCGCAGGTCTCTCGATTGCACTGAGCATGTGCAATAAGCCATTAAACCTCTAGGTTATCCGTAGAGGACGAGTTTTATCTCGTGAGGGTTTTCAGTGGATTGCACCCACAAAATCCATAAAGAAAGAAAAAAATGTTAGTATTTTCAAAAGGCATTTTGAAAAGAGAAAATATTTGAAGTATATTTATGAGAGTTTAAGTAATTTATAAGTTATGGGAATATCAAAATTTTCATTCCTAGACTTAGTCTCTATTCAAAAACATCTTATCAATCAAAGTAAAGATTCAAATTGTATTTCTCATCTTTTCTATTACTTTACCCTGAGTCATATGCACCATCGTGACTGTGAAGTTTGACTAAGGGTTCTTTTAACATTAACTCCTATGCCTTATTTATATTTATTTTTTTGTGGTATTTATTCCTCAATTTTCTTTGGCCATCTAATCTGCCCATGTAATGAGTTTTAGTCGGTGACACCACAACTGAATAGTATTAGGGCACCAGGTGAGAAAACACCCCTAAGGACTTAAACACTCGAGTAGACAAGGCCACGAAACCAAGGGTTTTATTGATAAAATGTACCACTTTTAGGCGTGAATACTTATGCTTCATGAGGCATAAATACCCAGCTTAATCAGAGGATTTATATATATATATATATATATATATATATATATATATATATATATATATATATATATATATATATATATATATATATATATATATATATATATATATATATTTCAAACTTATCTAATTATCTTTTGCATAAATACCAAGACTTTCAAGCTAATCAATAATTAGGTTTGTTTTTTTTCATAGATATACATTATATATTCTTTTCTTTTTTTTTTCTTTTATAAGGCAAAAGAGTCTTTGTTTTTGAACCCTAAGTGTGTAAGTATATAAAGTGTGCATATTTTATCAAGGTAAAGATCAAGACTAAATTACTTTTATAAATTTTCTTCCTAACCCAAAAAATCAAACAAGTCATCTTATTTTGACCAAGTGTAAGAAATCCTAATTATGATTTTCCTATTCCTTAAAATTGACTTAATTTCTTACAAAACAATATATCAAAATATTATTCTTACCTTTCAAAAAGAATTTTTTTAATATACATATATATTTTCTTTGTTTTCTTCTCTCTATTTTTTTAGTTATATTAGCCATGTTAGAGCCCTCCCCTACACTTATCTCATGCAATGTCCCCAATGTATGAAAGAAATGTATAGGTGCATGAAATGAAATATAAAAAAAGTGCATATATTATACAAAAAGATGTACAACATCAAGTTTCTCCCACACCTAGATTTTTTTCGGTCTCATCCCTCTAGCTCTCTTCCCATCATTCCAATGGGTCCTCTTTATAGGGCATAGTGGGGAGACCAATTTTTTTGTCATTTTAGCTTTCTTCCTCCCCAGTCTTACTTTCTTTAGGTTTTTCTTCCTCATATTTCTATATTCATTATTCAAAAATTGATTACCACTACACTTCTTAGTTGAAACTTTTTCATTATGAATGTCTAGGAATTCTAACTCACTTTCATATATCTCCTCAAAACTTAAGTCAACACTTTCCCTAGAGGTGAGTAATTAACCATAATATCCCTAGTCGGTTCATCCAAACACATGAGTTCTTCTTCGAAGAGGTTTTCAAAGAGTATATCAATCAGAGGTTCTTAAATTATAGTCTCATGCGATATATTATTGGTTTGCTCATCAAAAGTGAATATATTCAAATCAAATTTTCCTTTTTTAAAGGGTATTCTAAAATTAAGATTTCTGACATATGCCTTCTCATTAAGATAATCACATTCATTCTTAAATAATTCATGAAGAAAGAGAGACTCATTCTCTATACCTTCACTTTCTTCATCATAATTATTTTCAACAAAGTTTACCTCAAATATTTGGTCTCTTATCTTACGAGGTTGTCTTTCTTGGTTGAAGACATTGACTTCTCTAGTTATGTCCCCAAAGGTTAATCTTATAGACCCATTCCTATAATTGTTAATAGCATTAGCAGTAGCAAGGAACGGGCACCCTAGGATAACAAGAGTTTGAGCCCTAGGATTGGACACACATTGTATCTCAAGAACTATGAAATCAACTGGATAGATAAACTCCCCGACCCGGATAAGGACATCATTAATTTCTCCCTTTGGAACTTTCACAGAACAGTCAGCCAGTTAGATTGTGACTCGGGTTGGATTAAGATCGCCCAACCTGAGTTGTTGATAAATTTTGAATGGAAGTAGGTTGATACTTACTCCCAAGTCAAGAAGTGCATGACTAATCTCAGCTTGTCCTATAGTGCAGGCAATGGTGGGATAACCCGGATCCTTATACTTGACAGGGATCGGACCTCACAATAGCTCACTAATGTTAGTGGCTAAGAAGATTTTCTTGGGTACATTAGTCTTTCTCTTCTTGGTGCACATGTCCTTAAAAAATTTGCATAAGATGGGACTTGTTGGATGGCATTAAGGAGTGACACATTTATCTTCACTTGGCTGAAGATCTTAATTATTTTATCCATGTGTGGATTCTTCTTATTGGTCTTTAGCCTATTAGGAAATGGTACTATAGGCTGTACACCTGGCTGGTTGACTTATCTGTTTCAGATTCATTAGATTTGGAAGGATTTGGACTAGATGAGGTGGATGTTAGAGTGTGATTGTGTTGACTGGGATTGGGTGGTGTTGACACTAGGTTATCAACTTTCTTTTCTGACCTCAATGTATGAGCATTACATTGATTTAATGATTGATCCTCAGCCAAATGAGCTTATTGAGAATTCTTAGGATTCATAATTTGTTGACTGGGCAAGGTACCTTTTTGCCTCTCATTCTATGGATTAGCTAATTGATTTTTTTGACCCTCTAGCCTCTGTATTGTTTGCATGAGGGAATCTTGATTCTTCATGTACCTTTTCATATTTCTCTCAAAGTCAGTCATTCTTCTTTCAAGCTGAGGATTCTGGAAGGAGGGTTATAGAACTTGGTTGGAAAAATTTTGTTGATAATGTGAAAAATTGTTAGGATTATTGTGAGGGTGATTTGGAAAGTTGGGTTGATGATTGGAAGAATTATTGGAATAATGGAAATGGCTTGCATGGTTTGACCGTGGGTGGTCATTGTTTTGTTGGCTTCATGAGAAATTTGGGTGATTTCTCTAGCCAGGATTATACGTTGGTGCGTAAGGATCATTGTTCAACCTTGAAAAGGCCATATTCATCAGTTCTAAAAAGTATTGTTGAGCTTGAAACATAGAACACTCCTCAAGAACATGATTCATAGCTTGAGAATAAGTATAGCCTAGAGTTGAAATTTAGTTTGGGCTGACTTGATTGACTGGACTTGATTCCTTAGTTTCTAAAGTTTCTAGTCTTCTAGCTAGGTTAGCTAACTTAGCCTCGTTAGCTATGGAGATTCAATTGAATGGAGACCTTCTTTTGAAGATATGGAGTTTGAATTCCTAGAGCTTTCACTACCCATTGGATCGTTTTTTCAGCTAGATTCTCATATAAATCTCATCCTTCATTCTCATCCTTCTACAAGAATCCCCCTTGGCACATGCTTTCTAAGAGAGTCTTGGTTGAGTAGTCTAAACCATCATAAAGAATTTGGCATTGTCGTCATTTCTCTATTCCATGATGGGGACATTGGACAAGGAGGTCTTTGAAGCATTCAAAGTACCTCCAAAACGGTTTACTAGGTTCTTTCTTAAATTGCATGATATTTTTTCTTACGAGAGCAGTCTTATGAATGGGATAAAATTTCTTCAAGAAGACCTTGATGAAACCATCCCAAGATGTGATAGAGCTAGCCGCTAAGCTGTATAGCTATTTCTTGGCTAATTCCTTAAGAGCGAAAGGGACAAATTTTAACCTAATAGCATCATCTGCAAGGTGTGAGATTTTCATCATTAAGCATACTTTCTCAAATTATCTTATAAAGAAATAAGCATCTTCGGACTCCAAGTCATGGAACTTAGGGAGTGTATTGATGAATTGTGGCTTAAGCTCAAAGTTGTGTTTACCAACCGATGGAAGTTGGATGGAGGATGGAAGTGAGGTTCTAATGGGATAGAACCTATCCTGCAAAGATGTCGGTTGAGATATAACCGAATCTAATCTTGGTTCGAACTTCGGTGGTGATGTGTTTCTAATTAACCTAGATGAATTAGGGTCTCTTGACCACACTTGCATACACAAACACAATCACAAAAAAGTTCACTAATAGTTAACAAGAGTAAACAACCAAGCCTAGTCTAAGGTAAGCTTGACCTAGACAACTCCTAACTGGTTGATTGTCCACCGGAGATCTAATGCATACTTTAACCATAAGGTAATCAGTTAGGTCAGGGCAAGATAGGTGGGAAGTATCCGCGCAAAAGTGACGGGCTTAATTAAGCCAAACCATCAACCTTCGGGGTTTCGCCCCTCAATCCCTTTCCTAGACACTGATTTGGTAGAGTCAAATTCTAACATCTTCCCCTTTAGGATAATCTCCTAGTGAGTTTAAAATGTCCCTAAGGCCAATGTCTATCAGATTTTACTTAGGTTTAGGTTGTGCGTGCTTGGAGATAGTTTGTGGCCAAGGAAGGGTAATGACTTTCCCACCTTATCTTAATTTGGGTTTTGCCCTTAGAATTGATTGTGCAAAGTGTGCAAGATATAGAAAGTAACATTCAAATGCAAATATCATCCAAGAATGATTCCTAAATTATATACTATGCATACGTACCTTGTCTCTAGCTATCTTCAATAGTAATTGTAAAATAAAGGTAATTAGACAAATACCTAGAATGTAAGTCTAAACGTTTTTTAAGCAATTAACAATCACTCAGATTATTATTGGATTAAAAATAGGGATTGTGAATATCAGATATAGAAAGAATAATAACACAAAAAACTTTATTTTTGCAAGCAGTATGTCCTGCAAAAAAGAGTTTTTAGTAGTCAACACATTTTCAAACTTGCGCTGCAATTTCTTGAAATTCTGTTTCCTACTTTTGAGGTAGGGGCACAGAATATCAAGTCTTTTCCTGCAAAGCTTGAGTGCTAAATTTGAATCTTTACGTCCCTGAAATAAGACACCAAACTTGTTAAAAAAAAACAAATACATCGTTCCCTCTCTGGCAATGGCGCCAAAAATTGATTGTAAAATCAAAGTGATAAGAATTATCGTGTAGCTTTGGGCTAATAGGTCTTGTCCACGAGAAGGAATGCGATAGAAGCTTTTCGATGCTTTTGTTAAGTAACAAAGAATGGAGTTTTATTTTTTAGTTGAAAAAGGAATTGAGAGAAGGGAATGATTAAAAGACAAATTGTAAACTTAGAGAAGGCTTTGGAAAAGGTGATTTAAAAGCTTGAAGAGTGATTTATTGTTTTTAATATAAGAAGAAGATCTGGGCTCACTATCTCACTATTCAACAATGTGTTCTTCTCTTGAAATTCTTAATGCCTCAATTTGATTGTAGGCAAAAACTTAAGCTTGAGTTTAGAAAGTTTTAAGCAAAGCAAATAATATTGTTTGGAAAAGTTAACTCTTTTCTTTATGAAATCATCTTGAGTTGATTGTTAAATCATCAAGTATTTCAAGTATGAAATAAAAACAAGTTCAAGAGAAGTTTTAAAAGAAAAAGAAGTTTAGAAATCCAAACCCATCCTCATATGCCTTCAAGAACACTTTCAAAGAAGAAAGACTTTAGTTTAGGCATGCAAACGATTCATTAGGTCTTTTCATCAAAAACTATTCAAAAAGAAGAGGGATCGGAGAGAGGAACAATAGTGAGCCCAGAAAATGAATTTAGCTACTCATGGAAGATGAAAAATAATACATGTAAATTAAGCAAAACATACCCTTGAATTGGAGTGGAAAAAGAGAAAGCTTGATCCTTTTATTGATGACACTTTAATCTTCAGATTACAATCGCTCAATTCCTCTCTCTCATTGGTATTTGAACTAAAATAAAGATACAACTTCTATACTGTCTAACAAAGAGCCTCAACCTTAAATAACAAAGAGAAAAACTAAATTTAAGTTTCGACCCCCTTTTCTCTAAAAAATACAATATTTATAGGCAAAAACCAAACAGGGAAGGTCGTACGAAGATAAGGGAACAAACACTCCCCCAACAAACCCTAAACGGCTGCAAAGATACAGCTTTTGCAGCATTTTCGTGGCCTTGGTGTGGCCAAGTGGCCACATCAGGTTGGAGGGACTTCTTCTTTTGGCGATTCTCTTTTATCTCCTACTGGTTTTCCCATTTCAGCTCCCGGATGTATCGAAACAACCTTTGATCTTTTGGCTTTAACCACTAGATTTGGGAAGATTCATTTTAACTAGTTTTCAACCTCTCTAATTTGCCATGACCTGCCCTGATTTCTTGATTTTGAATTAATTCTGAATTATATCAGAATTTGATGAGCTTTTGGGCTCGTTTCTCTTTCCTATCCTTTAGCAATGGGCTTGCATTTTATATAGAAAAATAGGACTTATTAATATGATTTATTTAGGTAATAAACATGATAACGTGACAATAAATATGTAATATATGTGACCGATCAGGCTCTATTGATCCAGTAAAGTAGACAATAAGCCGAAGTTGCCTTTGAAGAGAAGCCATATCTAATCGAGATTTGATCGAGTGTTTAGCCTGATAGAGATCCAAGATCGCTAAAAGGCCGAAGCCATAAGCTTTGCACGAAGCTTTCCATTTAGCCCCGCCAGAGGCTGATCCAAGAGCTTCACGCTAGAAGCTTTATCCCTAGCTTTGCTAGAAGGAAGAAATGGTTTAGCTCTGCTATGGGCTAAGTCTTAGCTTCGCACAAGGCTTTGAAGATAATTTCGCCTGAAGTTATGAGCTAAGTCTTACCTTCGCATGAGGCTACAAAGGTATCTTCGCCCGAAGAGAGAGATTCTCATTTAGCTCTGCAACAAGCTTTACCAGGTCATCAATTGACCATTTCTCACGAGGGATTAATGGGTAAACCCCACTAATTTAGCGGGATTAATGCCACTTTAAGTGGGCAGTTACACCCACCCACTTTGTCCCACATTAAGTGGAGACAATTAAGCCATGATGGCGAGGAGGAATTCGCATGAACTCTCTAGTTTCACCGAAAGCTCGCGAGTAGCTTCGCTACAAGGGCATTTGTAGCCTCGCACAAGACAAAAGACTGATTCAGTCTTGCTGAATTCAAATGGACAGTTACACTCCATTTTGGCTATAAATAGTCCCCTGCTGAGCCAAGGAGGGACTAGCTGGCTAGAAAGAGAAGATTGGCTAAAAAAAAATCAAGAAGAGATTCTTAGAGAAAGTGTTCTCTTGTTCTCCTACTTGTAAATACTCAATTTTCAGAACCAAGCGAGAAGGAAATCCTATTAGGAGGCAGCGTGACTGTCTGGTCGATTGCATCGTCAAAGGGATAAGTGATCGCGCACTGATCAGATTCCTACCACCATACTTCTCTAGAAATCTCAGAAGAGATCTACTTGTAATTTCTTTTTAATTATTTATAATTTCGCTCCTCAACACTTCTTTTTGTAAGTTTTTCCCCGAATCAATTTTCAATGGAAAATAACTCCTAGGCATCATTTTGAATTTGAACTGCCAATGCAACGCTCATGCCCACGTTCAATTTATAGACGCAACTCTTGCACTGATAGACAAGACGCGGAACTGATGACCTTCGCATCTTCGCTTCGTTGGCCTGAGTTTGTGTCTGTCTATTGAACGCGGGTTTTACTGAGCCTTGCGTTTGATTCCAACATTTAGAAAATTTTCTAAGTGGTGAAATTCAGACAGGGACTTCATGTGAACCTCGCGTCTCTGATGTTTGATGCGGGTCTCACTGAGTCTCGTCTCTGATTCCAATACTTGGAGAAACTTCTAAGTTGTAGAGTTCAGACGTGGACTTCATGTGAAACTCGCATCTTTAAGGTTTGAAGAGGGTCTCACTGAGTTCCGCATCTCAGTCCTTAAATGCGGGTCTTATGTGAACCTCGCATCTGTGCTTCAACACTTGACAATTTTTAGGTTTTTAATAATCGCTAACTATTAAGTTATCCTTTTTGTAGTGCGACATTCTTCAAACCCTCTGTCCAAGATGTGTCATTTTGGACATGTATGTGGGGCTGATCTCTACCTCGTGTTCGTGCTCTAAAGGACCACTCCAATATTTGCCCTGAAGTCAAGGAAGCGTCGGGACAGATTCAACAATCCTAACATGCTGACATTATGGGAGATCATGACAGATGGCCGATTTGAGTCGGGCTCCCGCATCGCACTGAAGAAACCTGACTTCTTTTTGGCGACACCATTACTGAGGATGACAGGATCTTGTATGACGGGGACTACAAATGGTTCCTTCAAATTGGGGATAGGAAGTTCTTTCTTCCCAATATGGAAAGGATGTACCTCTTGGCATATATGTAGTACATGTCGGTATGCCGTAAAATGGAGTGGGATCTCTCCAAGTATATTTTTGGTGTCTCCTTAGGCAAACTGGGCGTGAATAAGGCTTACTCAGCCGGTCACGGGAAAGACGTGCTGGAGTTGCAACCTGGGCTGATCAAGGTTGAGTACCCGATGGGGGAGACTCCCCTGTTATCCACCACCTTCATCAACTAGTTTTTGAAGGCGAGGGGTGACTTTCCCACCAATTTCTATCCACTCGGGTAGGTTCATTCCTCGAATAAGTCGTGGTGGGGCAAAATAGTGGGCTTTGTTCTCACAGAGCTCAAGGACTTTGTCACGCCCCGCTTCCCAAAATACGCTGAAGTGGAGACGTGACCAGAGTCGGCGACACATATACGTAAGGAAAATACCTCACGTATACGCGCTAAGCCTTAAGTAACATGAAATAAGTTATAAATTGAAACTATATTGAATCATAATTACTACAATATGACATATAAATATCTAACACAATGATAACATATGAATAAAAGAAAGAAAATGGCAACTGGATGCGATAAAAATAGAATTAAGAAATAATATGAATAAAAGAGCAAAAATACCTACAATCAAGACAAGAGAAACTCCCACTCCTCGTAACGCGTACGATCACACGAACACCTGAACAGTATAATAACGGTTCAAAAATCTTGGACATGTAAATCTAAGGTCATCAGAAGCGACTTAATGAGTGTGTGTGTGTAAAGGAAAAGGTGTTTGTGCATAACAACGCAAGCAATAACAACGTGATAACTAAATGAAATATAACAGAATAATCAATGTCAAGAATAAAGTTATGAATGATATATAACTGATATCCTGACCACTAATGTTAATATGTGTAACCTAGCATATGTCACTAGTCTGGTATACAATCCGGTCATATATACAATCATATGCTGATCATAATTTATATACGTACAGTCGGGTGATCACAGTCAGTCATAATATATTAACAGTTTATAATTATTAATTATGTCAGTGAACACTAATTTTCACATGTAATAGACGCATCCTATACTACGCCTACTACACGTGCCAATCGAAGTCCTCAATTACTGAAACTTATTGGTTGGAGACATTGTCTGTGTTTTAGGTGAGTCCCGTGCATACCCAGGACCACGACGCAGACTCCTGGAGCTGAAGTAGGACCTACCGCAAGGTAGTCAGGAACATGTATAATAGGTTAGGTACATGTATAACATGTATAACAGGAACATGAATAGTATGGGGTGCCAGTCACCCCACGGGAACCCTGCAGTGGAACCCTCTTTCGGCTGCGCAACCTAAATCCTAGTCCACCTAAAATACAGATGCTGTCTCCTCTATCAATTTTTCCAATCCCAGTGTAAGTTGTTTAATATCATGTTATTAGTTATCAAGATTATTTAATGTGCATGTTACTTAGATCACTGGGATAACTCGATAATAGTCCTGGTAACAACGTCAACATGTCTAATCAGGATACTGGTATAACAAGATATATAACAAGTATAATATGAGGGTGTTGTTACTGTGTAACAATATTTTCTCAGTAGTTAAGTAACATAGACAATAGTATCAGGTAGATATCATGTATAATCAATCAAGTTTCCTTGGCAAATCATGATATTCAGGATGAGTAATGCCTGCTATCATGAATAGAATAATCCGGTAAAGTATATAATCAACTCAGGTACTCAAAGTCATCGACATATTTATCCTCTAAGTCAGTGATATATCTGCACCTCAATAACTGAATAAATACAAGTTCTGATACATCTAAACAAATCCTCATATTTCAATTCGATCAAGATCATCACATACTCTCACTTTACCCAGGTCAATCAACTCTGATTCTCTAAGTCACCAACAGCTGATATCCAACAATAACTGTTATCAAACTCTGAATAAATATATTAACACCGAAATCAATTAAATCACACTCATAATAACTCAACCTCTGTAACTGAAAAACTGTAGTCAAGAACCAATCATGAAACACTGAATATATCCTCGAGATCAACAGCGACTACCGAGTTTACAATTAAAGAATGGAATATCCTCACAACTAGACTTATCCAACCATAATTAAGATCTAACTAAAGAATGCAACATCCTCGATCAACATAACATCTCAATCATCTCTACATCTAATATTCATCGTGAATCCACCGAAAGAATATGAAGTTCATGTCAACTCCCATTCTAACTACGGCACACACAAATCTAAGTATCAGTAAAATAGTCTATCAATGAAGCAACATCATATCTAACACGTCCCCAATATCCCAATGAGTTCTGGTCGGAATAGTCACCAAATAATTTGTCCGACAATTACTTCACATGTATCTCTAACCTCAATCAAGAATCAATAAACCTCAAGATCAATATGTTTATATTCAAAGATTTATCACCGCTAGGTCAGTTACAAGGTCAAGTCCGGTCACGGTAATTAGTACTAGGCCTAAGTCAACAACGACGATTTACCAACACATAAAATGATACAAGCTCATATCAACTATAAAAATAAGGTGAACAATCACTAATGTCTCATAAAGTGATACAAGTAATCAAACTGGTAAAATATAAAAGAAAGTCACATGAAATGATAAGAGTAACATGTAAATGCATAGTGATAACAGTAAATATACAAGAACAAACACTCACATGAAATGACGCGGTTTCAGAACCAAATCGCCGTCTGGTCTTTACTGTATGAACCAGTACTGATCTACGGATTATCTCATGTGCTGGTATTTAAATCGCCATGGTATCGGGTCCATAACGGGCACAAGTCTGAATCTCCTGTTACTGAGTTTGGATCGCCCGAACAAGTCCGAAATGTTGTAACACACAACCGAACACATACATATAAATATAAATACATGCAACACTGACACGTACACACAGACACATACTTGTCCACCTACACACATACATATACCTCTACATACATACATACATATATATATATATATATATATATATATATATATATATATATATATATATATATATATATATATATATATATATATATATATATATATATATATATATACACACACATATGTACAAACTAACAATCATGCACACATATACGTATATACGTTTATATCATACATACATATATACATACTTATATATACATATGTACATACACTTACATGAATTAAAACCCATACACATGCACACATCCATGCATAAATACATGCATACACATGCATGCATACCACAACCATACTCACACGCACATCCATATATAATTAAATACATTCCACATTATTACAAGTTTACCCCTACACATATAAATGCACTAACCTCGGGCGACTTGCGGCGCGCCGATGGAGGCTCTAGCGGAGGCCTGGGGGCCACGGAGGATGCTGATGGATAGAGGATCTCACCGTGAAGGGTGTGGGTGCATTCGTGCTCGCCGATGGCGATCAACGACAACACGTGAGAGACGAAAAAAAGGCTCGAAGGAGGATATCCCATGGAGTTGCTTGGCTTGCCTTGGGGTTGTTGGGCACGACAAGGGGAGAAGCAATGTTTTTGTGGCTTGGTGGGAATTGAGATGCCTGCGCTCGGGTACAAAGACATGGCGGCAGGGAGGAGAGTGGGCTCGACATGATGGAGTGGGCATAGAGGTGGGAGTGCTTGTACTCGGCTTTGGGGAAGGCGGCTAGTGCACGTCGTCCTATGATGGTGGTTTGGTGAGGGTGTGGCCAGGTGAGGTGCAGGTGGGTATTGGGTTCGGCGCAAGAGGGAAGAGCATGAGGAGAACGTGCTGGTTTTCGACTTTGGCGACACAGCGAAGGAGGTGATGGAGAGGAGGAAGCCTCGGGCTGCCGGAGAGGCTAGGTTCGACCAGGGAAGGAGAGGGCTTGACAGGGCATGATGGCGGAGGAGGGAGGGCACACAGGGTAGATCTATTGGGGGCGTTGGCTATGTTTAGCAGGGAGAGAGAGGATAATTAGGTTTAGGGTTTGGTTAGGGATGATAAGTGATTATATATATAGGGTGTTAAATTAATGGATATTGGGTTAATGGGTTTCGGGTATAAGCTATTTGAATATGGGTCTAGGCTAATGGGTATTGGGTTAGGAACAAGGGTAATGGGTAAAGGGGTAAATGAGAATAGGTATTGGGAATAGGATCATGGACTAAGAAAGAATAGAAAAGATAATAAGAATAATAATAACAAAAGAAGAAGAATAACTACCATAGTATTGCTAAATAAGTGTAACAACTCTTAACGAAAAATAATAATTAATAACATGCATATTAATTAACAATAGCAATGACAATAACTACAATAATAAAATTAATAAAATAACTCCAATAATATTAAGTAATAATAATCATAATAACAACAATTACACTATTAATAATAATAGTAATAACTACCACTAATAATATCAGTTAATAAATAGAATAATACAGGAGTATTAGTAATAAGTAATTAAAAATATCAATAAGAAATATTGGTAATTATATATAAAGCCAAATCACCATTTAATATTCTAAAATAATTTATTTATCTAATAATGCAATAAATCTTAAATCAAGTTAATAATTAATAATAAAATAATTAGTAAATCAAAATAAATACTTAGAAAAATAAAATATAGTATTTTAAATTAGGGATATTACAGACTTATTGAAGCAGGCGTGACTGTACCAGGCTGTCAGGGCCGTTCAATATGACATCCCGCAGAGCTCCCACCACTTCTATGGTGTCTTGGAGCGTTACAACCCATGGACGTGCATATTTGTCACCCCAGTTGGAGAGATGGGGCTTGCTCTCCATGAGTTGTACGAAGCCTCGGGGCTAGTAATTAGTGATACCCCTTATAAAGAGTATATCACAATCATTGAGGATTTATACCTCTTGAAGAAGGTTAACCCTCAGGCATAAGAGACCTACAGGAAAGTGTTATGTCATTTCCAAATTTGCGGGCAGACCACCGGCTAGAGGAAAGGGGTGTTAAGCAGATGTCCTGGGCGAGCAATCTCTTTAATGACTTAAATGACAAGAATGTTCCAGTGACTCGTTTGGCCCCCAGCACAGATGAAGAAATTATAGAAAGAATCAGTGCTTCCACCAGCTCATACATTACAGAGTCCTGATTGAGTTTAGAGCGCACACAGGAATACAAAATTTCAGAATTTTATAATAGATAATGCAAGTACTCAATACTACCGCTATAGTGAGTGGTTACGCGGGTCATGATCCTCAAGGAGGGACTAGAGATAGAAGCTTTTTGCAAGTTCTCTTTTAAGTTATAAAGAATGGTTAAAATTCTTCTTTTAATTCTTGAAAAGAAAAAGAAAATAAGTTACGTTAAATTATGAAAGTGGTAGATAGAAGGAGATGGTGATTTAGTACAAAGAAAGTGAATATAAGAGATTTGGTAATGGAGACGATCTAAGCTAAAGATTAAAAGAAAAGAAAGAAAACCTAATAGAAGTACTTATCTTTTTTCGGTTGTTGACTTACCTAGAATCCTTGCATGTTTACATTGATCTGGAGGCGATCAGCGCATAACTTAAAAGATTAACTTTGTCCCAATTCATATTACATCATCAAGGCTTCTTTGAGCAAGTATGAAATGATACAAACATCAAGAAGAATCCATCGTCATAAGCTATCCATGGCACTCGCTAAGGCAAGATAATACCGATGCTATTTGACTCAATTGGACTATCATCAAAACCGAAAGAGGAAGAGAAGAAAGAAGAAGAAGAAAAAGAAGAACATAAAAAGAATTACCTTTTATTGCTTGTAGAAACGATAGAAGAAAAGAGGAGGATACATCGGTGTCACTCTCAACATAAATCTCTCTGTCTTACTTACATGAATCTTAGTCTGATCTATGCTTACAAAGAAATAAAAATTATATAAAATGAAAATAAAAACCTACATTAAAAAGAATGAAAAATTGGTCTAAGAATCTATCTCTGCTCAATCGTTCCCATTTACCTTTGAAATTGTAGGTATTTATGGAGAAATGTAAAGGGTAGAGGAGTACGAAGATAGGGAGAGCTGGATATTTCTAAATTTGAATCCTCCCCTTATCTCCAAACTTGATTTGATATGGATATTCAGTTCTGATTTGTAAGTTGTTGACATGCTGATTGCTGAATATAACATATCAAATAATAGAATTTGAAATAGTGATCAGCATAAGAGTTGTAGCACTTTAGATCTTCTTTTTTGATCATTTTAAATCATCAGATTTGAGTTTCGGTAGCGAAAGTTATGATTCAAATATTTAGCTAACCAAAATGGATTTATAGAAATCCAAATTTTATCGGTTTTTATTTGGTGTTATCTTTTTGATTTGCTCTGATCTTCAACTGAACATTTGCCCCTAATCCTTGATTTGTTCTGGATGTGATTTTATCCTCATAGATCTTCAAGTTAACTGAATTGATTCGCCAAAATCTGATTTTAACTGATTGGATCTGGGATCATCCTCAGCCAACCAAATATAACCAATTAAATCTGATTTTAACTGGTATTTATTTGGTTTATTCCTCTTTCTCTTCATGATTATCTTCTGCAAAATAGACATTTAAGATAAAGAAATTAGTAGATTTATTACACGATAAACATAAGAGTGTAATGAAAAGAATGCAAAATATGTGTACGATCACACCCCCATGCCTATCTTTTGCTCGTCCTCGAGCAAAACAACAAACTAAACCAAAGATTAATAGACCACTTTCGCATGTTACTCGATTGCGCTGAGCATGTTTAACAAGCCGTTAAACCTCTAGGTTTCTCCTACATAACGAGTTTTGTCTCGTGAGGGTTTTCAGTGGATTACACCCATAAAATCCATAAAGAAAGAGAAACAAAGTATTAGTATTTTGAAAACACATTTTGAACGAGAAAAATATTTGAAGTATTTTTGTAAGAATTAAGTAATCTATAAGTTATAAGAAATCGAACTTTTTATTCTTAAGCTTAGTCTTTATTTAGAAACTAGTTGTCAATTAAGGCAAGGAGTCAAACTGTCCTTCACATCTAGTCTATTATTTTATCTTAAGTTAAATGAACCTTTGTGACCGTGAAATTTTGACTCGGAGTTCTTTAACTCTAACTCTTATGCCTTATTATTTTTTTCTTTTGTTTTCTTAATTTTTGGTTATAATATTCCTTAGTTCTATTAGGCATTCTAATCTTCCCATGTACCAAGCCTTTAATCGGTGACTCTCAAACCAAACAATCTTAGGGTACCGGGTGAGAAAACACCCCAAGGACTTAAGGACTCGAGCAAACAAGGCCACAAAACTAATAATTTTATTATATGAACTGCTTTTAGGCGTGAATACTTATTCTTTATGAGGTACAAATACCCAACTTAATTAGAGAATTTTTGATATATTATATATATATATATATATATATATATATTTCTTTTTATCTTCTTTCTTTTATTTTTAATAAGGCATAAAAGTCTTTATTTTTGAACCCTAAGTGTGTAAGTGTATAAAGCATGCATATATCATCAAGGTAAAAATCAAGCGTAAATTACTTTTTCAAATTTTCTTCCTAACCTTAGAAATCAAACAAATAATCCTATTTTGATCAAGTATAAGAAATCCTAATTATAATTCTCCTACTCCTTCAAATTAACTTAATTTCTTACAAAAAGTAGTCAAAATATTGTTTCTATTTTCAAAAAGTTTTAAAAGTAAAGAAAATGTTAATATTTTTTTAATAATAAAAGGAAAACCTAGGTTATATTAGAATCCTCCCTCACACATATCATATACATTGTACTCAATGTATGAAATAATGCATAAATGCGTGAAAAACAGGAAAGGGAAAGAAAATTGTTACCTTAAGGTGGCGGTTCCGGTGGTGGTCGGATTGGGCCAATCGTTTTCGCCCAATCAAGATAATGTGGTGGTTCACAGAACCCACTTTTATTGACCTCTTTTCTATTACATATTTACAGTCCCCAATATGAATAGGATGATGAAAGATCATATCATGAAACTTATTCCCTTTACATGATCAGTCCTGAAAAATTATCACGGAGTCATCATGGTCTATTCCTTTGTCGAACAATAGAATGTGACTTGGTAGAATGGTTGACTTCGGCTCAAGAATGATAGGTTCAGGAACCAATACTAACTCGTGATAATCAACTTTGGGTTCGAGAGTCAGTTTTGCTTCAAGAGCTGAGTTCAAATCCAAGAATTGAAATTCGCATTTTTTTTCCATCAATGGAATGTGACTATCCAAAATTAGTGATTCAATTTCTAGATCTATGGGTACTGGAATAAATGTTAGCTCGAAAAATTGGTCCAAATTGGGTAAGAATACCGGAGTCAACATAGATTCGAAGATGGAACTGAATCACAAAGTTAGGGATCGGGTTTCACATTCACATTCAAGTTCAGTCTTATTAAAATGAAAACTTGTCTATTCGTTAATGGTTGATATTGGTCAAGTTCAAGGTTTTGTGCTGAAATTAAATCTTGGTCAAAGTCTCCAAGATATCATGATTCTTGATTTTCATCAATATGGTTAGAAGTATCAGGAATAGTCAAAGATTGGGTAGGGAGAGTTTTTCTATTCCTACACATGTTTTTCAATCGTCTAACTTTTGCTTCTATCATATCGAGTGGATCACTTTGGAATTGAATCATGAATTCCATACTCTTTTCTAAGTCGGTATGTTCTTCTTGAAAAGTAGAGTAAGGATCTTGATTTGAAAATTTTCACGAGATTTTGAGTCTTTTAGAATTTGAATTCATCGCTCAAGCTCTTCTATGACTTCAATTCTCTTTTTCTAGTCAATTGATTCTTCTAATAGTTGCTCAGAAGAAGTATATGAACCTGGGCATTGGTAAGGTGGTTGACAATATGACTCAGGGGAGTTGTATCCCCATTGGCTCTGTGAAGAGTAGTGTTGATTATTCCAGTCTAGTTCATAGTATAATGATTGGTGCATGTATTGATTCAGATAAGACCAATTCGGCACACTAAGTTAGTTAAAGTTATGATATACTGGGTTGGTAATATCCGAAAAAGAGTTCGGGGTGTAACATGGATTACCATTAAAATTGAAAAAATTATTGTTATAAGCCATATCACACAAGAAATGTCAAAAACAAACAAATAAATAAATAAAAAGAAAATAATATAACCTAAGTTAGGGTAGACCTTAGACCTAGAGAACTCCTAACTGGTTAGACTGTTCAAGGGGGATATATTGCCGAACTTGACCACAAGTTAATCGGCCAGGTAGGGGCAAGATTGGTGAGAGGTATCCGTGCTTAAAAGCAACGGACCTAATTAAGCCAAACCACTAGCCTTCTGGGTTTCGCCTCTTAATCCCCAACCTTTGACACCGATTTGGTAAGAGTCAAATTCTAATCAACTTCCCCCATAGGGCAGTCTCCTATTGAGATCGAGATGTTCCTAGGGCCAACGTCTACTCAGTTTTAGTTAGGCTTGGGTTAGTGAGTGAAGAGATTGTTTGTTGGCTAAGGGAGGGCAATGACTTCCCCACCTTATCTTGTTTATAGGACAAGCCCTTAATTCAGTTTAGTGCAGTATACAAGTATATAAAAAAGAAACACTCAAGTAATATTTCATACAAGAATGAACCTTATACTAAATGCTATGCGTACATACCTTGGCTCAGCACTCTTCAACAGTAAATAGAAAATGTAACGAAATAGACACGTGTCTAAATGCAAAGTCAAAACTGTTTTTAGCATTTACAATTAACCTTTACTGTCAAATTAGAAATGTATGTACAGTAAGTAAAATAAGGAAATAAATAGCTACAAATATTTAAACTTTACAATTTAGTCAACTTGCAAAAAGTACAGGTTAGTAGTTCACTCAAATTACCACTGGAATGTAGCAAATTTGAGAGCTTCTGGGCTCTGCTTTTTTTAGCAGAGTTCAGGGCCACTTATATGTCCACTGCAGAAAATTTTCCTTAATATCTATCACTGCACACCAAGAATAACGAAGAAAGTTAATAAAAAATATAAATTTAAAAAGAAAATTACTTATCGTCCCTCCCGGCAACGGCGCCAAAATTTTGATTGAGTTTAGAGCTGCACACAGAAAATACAGAATTTCAGAATTTTATAATAAGTAGTGCAAGTACTCAATACTACCACTATAGCGAGTGGCTATGCGGGTTGTGATTCTCAAGGAGGGACTAGTGGTGGAAAATTTTTACAAATTCTCTTTTAAGTTACAAAAAATAATTAAAGTTCTTCTTTTAGTTATTAAAAAGAAAAAGAAATTAAGTTACATTAAACTGTGAAAGTGGTAGATAGAAGAAGATGGTGATTTTGTATAAAGAAAGTGAAAAATAATAGAAATTTGGTGATGGAGGTGACCTAAACTAAAGATTAAAAGAAAAGAAAGAAAACCTAAAATAAGTACTTATCTTTTTTCGGTTGTTGACTTACCTGAAATCCTTGCATGTTTACCTTAATTTGGAGGCGATCAGCGCATAACTCATAAGATTAACTCAGTCCTAATTCATATTGCATCATCAAGGCTTCTTCGAGCAAGTATGAAACGGCACGAACATCTGGAAGAATCCATCATCATGAGCTATCATGGCACTTACTAAGGCAAGGCAATGCCGATGTTATTTGACTCACTTGGACTATCATCAAAATCGAAAGAAGAAGATTAGAAAGAAGAAGAAAACAAAAATAAAGAAGAATATAAAAAAAAATTACGTTTTATTGCTTGCAGAAACGATGGAATAAAGGAGGAGGTTACATCGGTGTCACACTCAGCATAAATCTCCCTCTTACTTACATAAATCTTAGTCTGACCTATGCTTACAGAGAATAAAAATTACATAAAATGAAAATAAAACCTACACTAAAAAAATGAAAAACTGGCCTAAGAATCTCTCTCTGCTTTATCGTTCCCATTTGCCTTTGAGATTACAGGTATTTATAGGATAAATGCAAACGGTAGAGGAGTACGAAGATAGGGATAGCTGGTTATTTTTGATTTTGAATCCTCCCCTTATTCCAAACTTGATTTGATGTGGATATTCAATTCTGATCTACAGCTTATTGGCATGTTGATTGCTTAATATAACTTACCAAATGATAGAATTAGAAATATTGGTCAACGTAACAATTGTAGCCCTTTAGATTTTTTTTTCTGGATCATCTTGAATAATCAGATTTGAGTTTCGGTAGCGAAAGTTATGATTCAAATACTAAAATATATCCAGTCTAAATCTGAGTTAAAATGCTTCATCTCATCCATTTATCTTCTCTCAATCCATTTATCCCTTTGGATTTGAATTTGGACTCTGTATTTGACGTTATCCTGAGTTTATCTTTAGCTAAACAAAATATATTTATAGAAATCCAAATTTTATCAGTTTTCATTTGGTGTTATCTTTCTGATTTGCTCTGATCTTTAGCTGAATATTTGTCTCAATCGTTGATTTGTTCCGAAAGTGGTGATATCCTTATAGATCTTTAAGTTAACTGAATTGATTCACCAAAATCTGATTCTAACTGACTGGATCTGGGATCTGAAATCACCTAAAGAGAAGGTGAATAGGTGATAATGCTAATCAATGCACAAATTTAAATTGTTATGATGCAATGATCACCCAAAACAAGATTAGAAACCGAATACCCGTGAAGGGCTCTGAACTCCTTCCTCGTGATTCCTCTAGATAAGAGTTTGAGGTGCGCATTGCAATCTTGTTGTATGAGTATTGATCGACAATATAGCAATGAATATAAAGCAAGTGAATAATACAAATAAACCAATCGCAAACACTGAGATTTGTTTCGAGGTTCGAGCTCCCAGCACTACGTCCCCGCCTTCACCCATAAGGATTTCCGATCCACTAGAATTTTCACAAAGGATTACAACCACTAGGGAGCACCTAACTCCTCATCACACTCCTCTACGAGGTAGTGGAGCCACAAATATAATAATCACTATTGATCAAAAGACCACAAACTCTCTTTTGAAAACTTTCTTTACAAAATCCTAGAGAATAATAAATAAGATTGAAGCTTAAGGTTTTGTAAGTGATATAAAATAGAAGAGAGATTTTAAGAACTAGAAACTTTCAGAAAACTTTTGAATATAATAGCCCAAAACTTAAACAAAGCTCTTTCTCAAGAAACTCAAACTTTTGATCTTTGAATTTGTTGTTGTGAAAACCTCTACACTAATGACCCCTTTATATAGGATTTAGGAAGTGTAAACATAGAAAACTTTTACCTAAATAAAAGAGGAGAAATTGACCCTCTAATGCAGCTAATCACATTTTTTTTAAACTTAAACACGTTTTAAAAATATGTTAAAAATCAGCCTCCAGAAAATTAGCAATTACTGACAATCTGGGAGATTGGTCAACTTTGAGCACATTTGTTAGGCTGTAACATCCGAATTCAGTATTGGTATATAGGAATAATTTGTAGAACTTTAGTCTTCTTGTTAATGCAACTAAATCAACTCATACATGTTTTTATTAAAGTTATCAATAAAATACTGACAGGTGTCAAATCAGAAACTGTAAGCTGTTTTCAAAACAAAAACAGAGTTCAACCAAATATTTGTTATTTTTAACATTTGAATCTAAAAATGATTACTGAATAAGAAATTTAGATCTGAAAGTTATCTTTAAAATTCAAGTTAAATCATGCTATTTAAATATAAGAATAAAAAGTTATGATAAGAATGTAAAAGGGTGTCAAGCAGATCAGTAGAACTAAAACTGGTTCAAATCTAAAGCCCGATATATGTACTTGAAATCCAATACCGGTTAAATCAAAAACCAATGTATTGACTTTGTGTGTGTATTTGAGCTTTAAACATATATACTATTTTTTAACAAAACAAACTATATGAGTTTACAAGCAGGAGTCTCTGATAGTTGATGTTGAACAACGTTTTGAGCTAAACCCTAAATCCCATGCTTGAGAACTCTTGAGCCATCAATACTTGTATCACCTGAAATTCATTCTTTAACTTCTACTAGTACCAATAGCTTTGATATGGCTTGTTATCATCAAAACACATAACCCGGAGATTGTAACTTTGGGCCAACAATCTCTCCCTTTTGATGATGACAAAACATAAAAGCTATAAATAAAATATAGGAGGGAGGTAAAAGCTCCCCCTCAAATGATGCTCTATTTTATTAAGTACAAAACATGAAAACATATACATGTATGAACATGTACAAAACATGAACCTACATATTAAGATGAACATGTACAAAACATGAAAACATATACATATATGAACATGTACAAACATGAAACCTACCAATACTTCTCCCCCTTTTTGTCATGCATCAAAAGGGTTAGAAAACAACCAATAATAATATATATATAAACAGATATAAACATGCATACATGTATATATAAACTCAAATATCTCTTCCCCTTTTTGTCAATTCATCAACAAAGGGGCTAATGAAAAAACAATCAATTGTCATATCATCAATTCTTAAAGATCAAAATTTAAGTTTTTTTATACCAATTTAAAATTTTTGTATATATTGATACCAATTGAAAAATATTGATACTAATTAAAGCTAAAAACTAAAATATTTTGCAATAAGGATACGAAATAGAGATTAATACCAATTTAAGATCATTGATACTAATATTAAAAATGTTAGCATATATCAAACCAAAGTATTTTACATCATTAATGGTGGGAGTAAGATACGAATTTAAAATGAAAACTGATACAAATTGAAAATACAACAAATACCAATTTTACATAAAACCAATTTAAAATAAAGAATTTTCTCCCCCATTTATTAATATTAAAAGAAAAATTGCATAAGTTTGTAATAGATACTAATTAAAAGTAATTGACATGATGACCTAAATCAAGCTTAGCAAACATAATTTGTACTTTTTCAAAAAATTGTAAAAACATATGAAACAAGTACAATCAAATCATATATATGTATTTATAGATATACTAACTGAAATATAAGGCATACATATATAGAAAACACATATGAGCATACAAACATATGAAATATCAATTTTGATACCAATAAAATATAATGAGGATCAAGTGTATAACTCATACTTACCACCCCTTATCATGCACAAGTTTAAAAGATATTCAAGAAGGGTATACAAGGCATGGTCGCCCATCCAACCACCCTTAAAAGGTAGGGTTTTCAAAATTATGATTTAAAAGTAAATAGGCATAGTTTGAAAACTCTACCATTTGAAGAATAGAAACTAGTTTTAAATATATTTTTAAAAACTAGTAAGAAATCCTTCAAAATATGAAACCAAATTATATATATCATGAAGACATGAAAATCACCTAATAATTGACACTCAAAGTCTATAAAGCACATATATACTCAAGAAACAAAAATCATGAGTAAATAAGAATAATGTGAGTGTAAGAATCATGTAATCACAAAATCATGGGAATAAGCAATTAAACTCAATATGAAATTCCTTTATAAACATGAAAAATATGAAACTTTAATTTTCACCAAAATAATTTCAACTTCAAGGCATATGTATGATTTGTCTAAATCTAAAGGTATACATACATATCCCTAAACACAAATGAGTCCATAATAAAAATTTGCATGAAAAGTAAATGACCCAAGGGTATACATGTATATCTAAAGTTTTAAACTAAAATTAACATATACATGAAAATATATACAAAATAGGAATACAAGTTGAAATTCACTAATCATCAAAACTAGGCTATACTAATACATCTAATGGGTACAAATGAGCATTTAAGCACAAACATATAAGAATTGTGGCTCATTAGTTGTACAAGTATATACACAAGTTTTAATGAAGGTTACATTTAAACATTTAATTAAACATGATCATAAAACAAAATATAAATTAATATGATCATTAAGCTAAATGTATAAGTCTTAAAGCAAGGATATATATAATAGTTAAAATAAAGTGAGAACACAAATATGGATACATATGAACATGGTGTATCTTAAATACTATACGTGTATGTCACAAGTCTAATTAACATGGCATTTAACATAATAGTCATTAAAACATGACATGCTAAAAATTACTAATATGAAAGCATGTAAACTAAATGAGGAGTTAGAGATCATTACTAAAACCAAGAGGGCATATCTCTATATCTCCAAACCATGGTGGTCCTCCCACCAAAACTCCCCTTGAAAGTGATGCATCCAAAAGTGTCACCGTTTAGCTCGGAATGCATTCACCTCAAGGCACCAATAACTCTCACGTCATGTGAGAGCCTACACCTACATTAAATAGACTAGGAGTGGATTTTGGTACCCATATTTTCTTGGGTCCTAATACGTTAGTGTTTCGAACCCAAACATGATTATTCATACTATTTATATGATCATAACAAAATTTGGCTAAATGATCATTCCGGCCACAATAAGTACATTTATAAATTCTTCTATATTTAAGAGTATAATGAGCATGTGGTTTATGAACATGTGATTTGTAAGCATGCGGTGTTTTAACATGATTGACATGTGATGTGTTGGCATGATGAACATGTGGAGTTTTAGCATGTGATGGTTTATCATGTTGAACATGTGAAGTGTGCATGTGTTTCTTTGAAAACATTTCTTCTAATTTAGTATTGTTAAATGCACATTCTTTTAAAATATTTCTCAAATCATTTATTTTAGTTTTTAACATAGAAATCTCATTTTCATCAATTTTAGGATATTTAGTTTTGCATGCAACTTTATAGGCATCAAAATCTCTTTGAGTTGAAATAAGAGTAGAAGATAATTCATCCTTTTCTTTTGAATAAATAGCAATTTGATTTTTAAGCATTTCATTTTCCTTTTTTAATTTTAAACAATCTTCCTTTTTAGCATCATAACTTTCTGAAAGTTCAATGAAAGCTTGTAATAACAATTCTTTACTTATTTCACTATCATCATCAAGTGGTTCGGTAGTTACCTTAGGTGTGTTTGCCATGAAATACACATCGGTCGTGTTAACTTCATCTTCAGATTCACTTTTCGAGTTCCAAGTAGCTTTGTACACCTTCTTTTCAAACAGCTTCTTTTGCTTCAAGGAGGAGATGTCTTTTTCTTGAAATCTGGACAATCGGCCATCTTTACTAGTGAATGAATGAAGATATGAAAAGATGATTAGCAATTTATAGGATCTCTCTAAGGATGTGAAGCCAAAAACTAGAGTCCTAACTCTGATACCAATTAAAATCACCTAGAGGGGGGTGAATAGGTGATAATGCTAATCAATGCACAAATTTAAATTATTATGATGCAACGATCACCCGAAACAAGGTTAGAAGCCGAATACCCCATGAAGTGCTCTGAACTCATTCCTCGTGATTTCTCTAGATAAGAGTTTGAGGTGCGCAATGCAATCTTGTTGTATGAGTATTGCTCGATAATATAGCAATGAATATAAAGCAAGTAAATAACACAAATAAACCAATCGCAAACACTGAGATTTGTTTCGAGGTTCGAGCACCCAGCTCTACGTCCCCGCCTTTACCCAGAAGGATTTCTAATCCACTAGAATTTTCACAAAGGATTATAATCATTAGGGAGTGCCCAACTCCTCAATCACACTCCTCTACTCCAAAGGTAGTGGAGCCACAAATATAATAATCACTAGATGATAAAAAGACCACAAACTCTCTCTTGAAAACTTTCTTTACAAAAACCCTAGAGAATAATATATAAGATTGAAGCTCAAGGTTCTGTAAGTGATATAAAAAAAGAAGAGAGATTTTAAGAACTAAAAACTTTCAGAAAACATTTGAAAATAATAGCCCAAAACTTAACAAAGCTCTTTTTCAAGAAAACTAAAAACTTTTGATCTTTGAATTTGTTGTTGTGAAAACCTCTACCCTAATGACCCCTTTATATAGGATTTAGGAAGAGTAAACATAGAAAACTTTTATCTAAATAAAAGAGGAAGAAATTGACCCTCTAATGCAGCTAATCACATTTTTTTTAAACTTAAACACGTTTTAAAAATATGTTAAAAATCAGCCTCCAGAAAATTAGCAATTACTGCCAATCTGGCAGATTGGTCAAATTTGAGCATATTTTTCAGGCTGTAAACGTCCAAATTCAGAATTAGGTATATCGGAATAATTTGTAGATCTTTATATCTTCTTTATAATGAAACTAAAATTAACTCAATATAATGTTTGATTAAAACTTTATCAATAAAACACTGACAGGTGTCAAATCAAAAACTGTAAGCTATTTTTTGAACAAAAACAGAGTTCAACCAACATTTGAATCTAAAAATGATTACTGAATAAAAAATTTAGATCTGAAAGTTATATTTGAAATGCAAGTTAAATCATGTTATTTAAATATAATAATAAAAAGTTATGACAAGAAATGTAAAAGGTGTCAAGCAGATCAGCAGAACTAAAACTGGTTCAAATCCAAAACCCGATATATGTACTTGAAATCCAAAACCGGTTAAACCAAAAACCATATGTATTGACTTTGTGTGTGTGTGTGTATTTAAGCTTCAAACGTATATACTACTCTTTAACAAAACAAACTATACGAGTCTACAAGCAGGAGTCTCTGATAGTTGATGTTGAACAACATTTTGAGCTAAACCCTAATATCCCATGCTTGAGAACTCTTAAGCCATCAATACCTGTATCAACTTGAAATTCATTATTTAACTTCTATTAGTACCAAATAGGTTTTATATAATTTGTTATCATCAAAACACATAACCCGGGGACTGTAACCTTTGGGCCAACAGGATCATCCTCAGCTAACCAAATGATCCAGTTAAATCAAATTTTAACTTGTATTTATTTAGTTTAATCCTCTTTCTCTCCATGATTATCTTCTGTAAAATAGAGATTTAAGATGAGAAAATTAACAGTTTTATTACATAATAAATTTAGGAGTGTAATGAAAAGAATGAAAAATATGTGTACGATCAAGTCCAATGAGGATACCTTCAAATCAGACCTGGTCTTTGAGAGTTTCCATCATCAAGCCAAGATCCTGATATCTGACCGGGCTCTGCTGGCGGTCTTCCTCATATTGTGGCTAAAACAATGCATGGTGCTCGTGATCATCGCCGATGTATTGTACCTGGCGGTTCTTTTGGCGCAAGGAAAGTTGATTTCTCTCCTTCCGGCGATGGTGGCTGGTATCCAGAGTGGCTTAGCTAACCTATGTCAAGTGAAGGCCATCGTGGACTCCCAAGGCAGGCCGATTGTGGACTCAGAAGGGAGGCCAGAAGTGAAGACTTCCAATCCTAGAGTCGAGCTCCCTTACACATACCTGATAGCCTAGTATATTACGCACTGCTCGTCTTTAATGACAACAGTGTCTCCCTCAGAGGGCTTCGTCCCTTTCGCGTAGTGGTTGGAAAGCTTGAACTGATCACAGTAATATATGTTCTATGTTCGGAAAGCTATTCTGAGCAGCTCAAGCTAGCAGCTTGATCGATGTTTCCCCGAGATCCCTAATACATAATACGGGGACAAGTTTGCCGATCTTGCAGGCCTGAATGAGTTAAAATGGCTACCTTCTAGTGTCTTCAGTGGCTCATCAATATCCAGCTTAGATACTTGATTTTCCAACAAGGTGATTCCTAAACGATCGAGCCTTATAGGCCTAGCCGTTTTGCCAGGCAGTTCGGTTATGATCAGCTATATGTTGGCAACTCCAACTCTAGCCTTCGCTTTAGTAACAATCTATTTGAAGGTGCCCGAGCATGGTACTACAGTGTAGCTGATGGGATAGGGTCGTCTTCAGTCTCCCTCACATGATGCCCAATTGTTATATGAGTCTCGGGTTTTGCACGTAGTACTCTATTACCCGCAGCATACCCAGCTTCAAAATGAATACTTTTTGTATAAGAGTATCAAGTCTTCATACAAAGCCAAGTTAGGTTCCAAGGGCAGTCAGATGCAAGGGATGAATGAATACATGAAAGCCGAGAGGGAGGCCGAGAAGGAGGACTGGAAGGAGGCTAGCAGAATAGAGGCAGCTCCAAGGTCAGAGTCCGGAGCAGGAGCTACTGAGGAGCAGTCCATTAGAAGGACTTGGCAAGTTGTGCCTAAGTACCCCCGAGTTTCTACTTTCAAAGGTGAGCCCAATCAGAAGAAGACAACAAAAGAGTCTGAGGTTGCAGCTTCAGCACAAGTGTTCAAGATAATCCCCTATGGTATAAAGGAGCAGGACAAAGAAGAAGAAGAGGCGGCAGTCCCAGCTCCACGTCCCTGGGGTTTGCACAGCAGGGACCCTACAGTCCCAGTGGAAGTAGAACCTGCAAGATAGTCTGTGGTAGCCGAAGGGGCTTTGCTGCAGAACCGTCGACCGCAGAAGTGAGAGAGCGGCCTGAAGTTGAAATCCTAACTAAATTGGGAGTTTCAACTTAGCTGAAAGTTCCCTCAGCTCAAGAAGAAAGGGTGGAGGTGTAACAGCCGAGCACTCCTAGAGTCTTGATGCTGATTTCTTAGATTGCGAACCCAATCCTACCACTAGACTTCTCAGTGGTAAAGCCCCAGCCACCGAGGCCTCCTTCGTTCAAGTGTCATCTTTATTCTCCAAGGAACAAGTTGACTATTCAAAAGATGAGCTTAAATTTGGTGATGAACCTGTTCCTCCTGATACTAGCAAGTTTTCTCACATTTTAGAGGAAGAGATGCAAGTAGATGTCCCTATAACGATTCCGCCATCGACAGAAGTTGCCACCATCGAGGGTATTTCTTCTATGCGATCTGTTCTTTTCTTCATATGAACATTATTTTAACGTTCATTTGAGTGCTATTTGTAGAAGTTGCTACTGGTGCCGAAGCTATAACTTTCTCTCATATTGAGGAGGTGACCGTAGCTTACCGAAGGATCTACCATTTTTGGAAGAGAAAAGATTCCTTATATACTCTCACTCTCATTTTTATTGCTAACATGGTCATTATAATTGAAGAGAGGCAGGAGATAACACACTTCATACTTCAACTAATGAACCAAGTATTATGAAGTCTGCTCCTATAGTTGTTATCCTGGAAGCTACCACAGGTACAGTCGTGGAGATGTCGATCACAACTTTGGCGTTGAAGGAATCTTCAACTGGTCTTGCCCCAGTGCTATGTGAAACAGCCTCTGTCCCTACGGATACCATTCGCACAGTTACAGAAAGGGTCTAGAAGCCCGTCAACAAAGTTAGCCCCAGCCATGGACATTACAGAAGAATTGGTTCATCAGATGGTCCAGCAATTTTCATTTCAATGAAGTTTTGCATCGAGTTGGTTCTTTTCGGGAGAAGTTATTTTGAGTTTGCCTGAATGCTCCTTGAAAATTAGATCAAAAACATTCGTCAAACAAAAGGTTCACATCAGGCTAAGGCATATCTGGGGATATGGTTGAAGGAACTGAAGAACCTGGAAAATGCTAATCTGGTGGATGAGGCCCGGCTGATGTTAAACAAGTTCCTCGCTGCTTAAGAATGCAAACGGAAGGAGATCGAGGAGCAAATGGCTGAGGAGGCCTGTCACTTCAACGAATTCCAAGCCAGCTACCAGAAATGTGTTGATGACTCCAGAGAATCTGAGATCATTATCAAGAATACAGAGCAAGTCATAACCAATGCTCAAGCAATAATTGCCAAGGTGCAAGCCTTGATTTAAGTTAATGAGAAAAAACTTGCCGCTGCCAAGAAAGGCTGGAGGAGCTAGAGGTCGCTAAGAATCAGGTTCGAGAAGATCTCATTGCTTGTTCTTCCAAGCTAGAATCTCTTCAAGCATAACTTGTTGTGAGAAAATTTCTGTCAAAAGAAGAATTGAGAGTTCAATTCACGAAAGTTGAGAGAACACGCCGATATGAGATTCAGCGCCTCTGAGACCAGATTCACTCTCTTACTGAGCGGGATTAGCCCCTTTGTACCCCTTTTTTTGAAACACTTTGTATATATAAAGGAGAGTCTTTGTATTGCTTTTATCATTATAAATAATACATGAAATTACAATTTTTTTATCTCATCTTCATTTCCTTTTATGTATGAGAATTTTGACAGACTAAAATGACGGTGTTGAACTACTAGAGGTAACGATTTACACAACAATTAAAGAGTTAGTTAGTCCCACTAGGGAATCTAATAGAGTTTCTATTAGAGGTATGGTATTAACTTGACAGAAATGGAATAGGTTTTATGGACTTGTCATTCTATGGATGAGAATAACAATTGTAGACAAATTCATTAAGAATCTTGAACGAACTACCGCCAGAGGTGTAATGTTAACTTGACGGTGAGAAATTGACTTGTAATTGAATAAGTTTGGTGGTCTTATTCTTCTATGAAAGAGAATAACAAGTGAAGTTTTCACTTCACAGGGGATTGTGATTGAGTCTATCATTAGAGATTTAGTATTAACGTAATTAAGACTCTGTTGGGGATTAAGGAGAACACTGTTAAAGGTGTGATATTAATATAACAGTGATTTTAAATGGACATGCCATTCTATTGAAGGGAATAATAAGTGTGACTAGACGCGTCGGGGATCTATGAGTATTTATTTACCGTCAGAGGTGTGATATTAACTTAATAGATGAGATTGAATCTCATCAGAGATGTGATATTTCTTGACAAGGACGTGAGCTAGAGGCGTATTGTTAACTTAGCCCCATAAAATTTTAGTTTCATTAGGAAAACTGAAGATACCACTATCATAGGTGCAGTGTGGAACTTAACAGTGGGGTAATGTCAGAGGTGTAGTATTGAACTTGACATTAAGCGCTAAAGGTGTAATGTTTGAACTTAGCATTGATCATCTTGGCCTCGATGCGGAAGCTCAAGGGAAAGTCATTGTCATAGGTGTAGTGTTGAACTTAACAATGAACCAGATGCTAGAGGTATGGCATTAAACTTAGCATCGCTCGTCTCAGCTTTGATATAAAAGCTTGAGGGAAGTGACTGTCAGAGGTCTAATGTCAAACTTGACAGCAACTTGATCACTGTTAGAGGTATATTATTAACTTTAACAGTAATTTATCAGAGGTAAAATGTTAACATGACAGAAATTGGTTTGCGATATGAGCAATTTTGAGGACTTGCCATTCTATTAAAGAATTGACAAATGAAGTTTGGATTGTCAGAGATGTAGTGTTAATCTGACAATTTTGAAGACTTGTGACTCCATGTAAAGGAGTCGACATGTGGAAGTTCGTACTTGCGGAGAGTATTGAAACTTTTCACTATTAGAAGTGTGGTGTTAACATAACAGTGATTGAGTTCGTGGACCTACCACTCCATGGGAGGGAATTGGTAGGAGATTTTGGTGAAAAATAGAATGAATTATCAGAAGTGTAATATTAACTTGACGAGCATTGATTTTCCAGGGATATGAGAGATTTGCCGTTAGAGGTGTAATATTAACATAACAACATTGAGATTTTGAGTGGGTATTTAGTGAAATTTTATCATCAGAGGTTTAATGCTGACTCCACTGGGAATCGAGAAAAATGGCTTCTTAGAGGTTTACTGTTAACATGACAAGTTTGTGCTCATTTCACTAGAAAAATGGATACATGCATTTTTGTGGTCCTACCATGCTATGGAAGGAAACTGGTAAGGGATTTTGGAGGGAAAGGCCAGTCCATTAAGATTTTTAGCAAACCCTCAGCTATCAACGGATTTGGAATGCCTTTACCAACTACTCTTTGAGTTGGACTAGCCATGCTATTCCCCTCAGCATAATGAGTTATCGAGGACTTATGTTGGACTTAAAAGCCAACATTTTCCTTTATCCTTAGCCGTCAGAGGCGTCAGATTTTGATAGCCTCTAAAGAAGAGTGTCAAAACTAAAACTTAATAAGCTTGTCTTTATCATCTCAATTCTGTTGAGGATTGGACTGTGCTCTCATGCACCGTTAACTTGATCATTCCTCTTAACCAGCTTCTTATGTGCCGATTAGATCTCCTAACCAGTTTCTTATATGCCAATTAGAACTCCGGCTATGTTTGATCGTCGACGCTGGTTACCCCTGTCGCCGAATAGTTATTGATCAATGAGGACTATTATGCTCGTGGTAGGAAGAGAATCACCAAACAACTGTTGATCAATGAGGACTACTATGCTCATGTTGAGTAGAGCATAGTCGAACAACTATTGATCAATGAGGACTACTATGCTCATATTGAGCAGAACATAGTCAACTAGTTATTGATCAATGAGGCGTGTTGAGCGGAGCTGAGTCGACTAGCTATTGATCAATAGGGACTATTATGCTCGCGTTGAGTCGAGCATAGTCGACTAGCTATTGATCAATGAGGACTATTATGCTCGTATTGAGTCAAGCATACTCCACTAGTTATTGATCAATGAGGACTATTATGCTCGTGTTGAGCAACTACATTAATCAATGAGGACTATTATGCTCGTGTTGAGCAAAACATAGTCAACTAGCTATTGATTAATGAGGACTATTATACTCATGTTGATCTGAGCATAGTCCAACAGCTATTGATCAATAAGGACTATTATGCTCGTGTTGAGCAAAACATAGTCAACTAGCTATTGATCTATGAGGATTATTATGCTTGTGTTAAGCCGAGCACAGTCATCAATCGAGAATTCCGTTGTAAGGGAATGCATTCAATTCAAGCATCATATATACTTGACCCAACGATCAGAGATTTAATGTTAACATGATCAAGGGTACTATTTCTTCATGAATCTGCCATCAATCAGGATCATAAGTATATTGCCTTCTGGATTTATCAGGCGATATGCTCCACTTGAGTAGACTGACTTACCACAAATGGTCCTTCCCATTTGGGAAGAAATTTTTCTTTCGTCTTGTGCGTCATCACCATTGGCCTCCTGACAGCCAAGATGAGGTCGCCTTTCTTAAAAGTCTGCTCCTTAACTTTCTTATTGAGGCTCTGAAAATTCAAGCCTGATAAAGCTTGATTTGTTGTTGCGCTTGTAGTCATTTGTCGTCCAAAGCTTCCGACTCCTGAAGTCATAGTCGATGCTTTCCTCATCCGTCATCTCCGTTGTCAAAACAACGTACAGAGATGGGATCTGAATTTTCAATGAGAGTACAGCTTCACACCTGTACGCCAAAGAGAATAATGTAGCTTTCGTCGGGGTCCTTACTGTTGTGCGATAAGCCCATAAGCATTTACCTAATATGTCATCCCAGTCGCGTTGACTTTTTGAGATAAACTTCTTAAGAAGCTTTCCAATGGTTTTGTTAAAAGTTTCTGCAAGGCTATTAATGGTCAGATAGTATGCCGTTAAATATACACTTTGGATTCTGAACTTGTTGTAAAAATTTTGGAACGCTTGGCTGAAGAACTGAGGCCCATTATCATGGACGATCTGTTATGGCATACCAAAGCAGTAGATTACATGATGTTTGATAAACTTGATCACGTCAAATGTCATCACCTCCTTCAGAGGGATAGCCTCCGTCCATTTGGAGAAATAATCGATTAAAGTTAAGATAAATCGATGTTCTTTGGATGAAGGTGGGCTGATAGGACCAACCACGTCCATTCCCCACATCTCAAATGGCCAGAAAGAAGTCGTACAATGAAGATGTCCTGGTGCCTGATGAATGAAGTCACCATGGATCTGACAGGCGTGGCATCGCTTAGCATAAGCGATGGCATCAAGGATCATCCTTAGCCAATAACATCCCAGTCTTTGGAGTCGTTCTCCGAATTTTGGACCAGGTTGGTGAGCTCTACATATACCATCATGAGCCTCTTTGAGTGCATCATGTGCCTCTTTCTATGATAGGCAGCGAAGGAGGATTCCATCATGCGATCGGTGATACAGTGTTTGTGTGATCACATTGTAAAAGAATCGAGGGGCCTTCCTTCTGATGGAGATCGCTTCTTTAGGGTAATTGGGTATTATACTATACAAGGTGAAGTCGATATATGAGAATCACCAATCCTTGAACTCTGGACCTGCTAAAGTCTTTAGAGCTTCTTTGACTTGAAGGTCTCCTGTTGTTGTTTGATCATTTTCAAGAGCGAATTTTGGACAGCACAAGTTATGATTATAGTCAAGTACTTTCTCTGTCGCTCTGGCTGGAAGAGCCAAGGAAGCGGTGAGGGATGCCAGTGCATCTGCATGCGCATTTTGCTGGCGAGATACATGGTCAATGTAAAGTTTCTGAATCTCTCTGCCATCTAAATGGTTGTGTTGTGATAGGGCACTAAGTCTTCATGTTAAACTTCGTATTCCCTGCGAACCGGATTAACAATGAGCTTTAAATCACCGCACGCTTCGAGATTTTTAACACCAATTTCATTGACGATTTGCATCCCGATCAAGAGAGCATTGTATTCTGCTATATTATTAAAACATGGCTCAGTTAATGAGCATGTAGGAGGGATTACGTAGTTCTGTAGGGAGACAAGTATCAACCCCACTCTCGCTACGATATTTTCTCAAAGACCCGTTCTTGATGCGCTGTCGAAGAAGAAATTCCATACATGTTCTTCAAAAGACGTCTATGTCATGCAAACTTCAGTGATCTCATCTGGGAGATCTTCATAAAGTTTAGTCATTTTTAAATTTGGATGTTCAGTGAAGAAGTTTGCCACTGCCTGTCCCTTCACATCTTTTTGTGGTAGGAATTGCATCTCTTATTTGGAGAGCAATATGGCCCATTTTGCCAATCAACCATTCAGTGATGATGGCTTCATCATAAGCAATCTTAAAGGAGTGACTTTTGATATGACGTGCATGGTTTGGCCCACTAAGTAGTGTCGTATCTTCTGAATAGTGAACACCAATGCCAAGTATTCTTTCTCAGTCAGATTGTATCAGTGCTCAGCTCTGATCATGGTTCTGCTCAAGTAGTAGATTGCTTGCTCGTGCCCCTAATCATTATTCTGGGCTAGTAAAGTTCTTAAAGAATGATCCATGGCTCGAACGTATATCAAGAAAGATTTTCCTGACACCGGAGCTACAAGGACAGGCGGATGCGCGAGGTACCACTTGATTTCCTCAAATGCTTGTTGACAAGCATCATCCCAAATGAATGAGACACCCTTCTTTATCAATTTGGTGAAGGGTTGGCACCCTCCTGAGAGATTTAAGATAAACCTCTGGATGTAGGCTAGTCGTCCTTACAATCCTCTAAGTTCTCTAAGGTTCCTTAGAGGTTGCATCTCCTGGATGGCGCGGACTTTCTCTAGATCGAGGCGGATTCTTTTGGATGTCACTACCAATCCAAGAAACTTGCCACTAGCTACCCCCAGGAAAGTTTTGACGGGGTTCATCTTCAATTGATGCGCACGCATAATATCGAATACTGTCTTCAGATTTGCTATGTGATTACATTTGATACGGCTTTTCACTATAATATTGTCTACATAGCATTCTACTATTTTGCATATATGCTTGTAAAAGATCGTATTCATAGCTCTCTGATATGTCACCCCCGCATTCTTCAATCCGAAGGGAATCCCAGTATAGAAATACACTCCTAGTGGTGTTTTGAAGGATGTATGCTTCTCATCATCAGGTTATATCTTAATTTGATTGTATCTAGAGAATACATCCATGAAAGACATTCATTCAAACCCACACATGTTGTCGATCATGACATCCGTGAATGGAAGAGGGAACTCATCATTAGGACAAAATTCATTTAGATCGCAAAAGTAAATGCAAATCTGAATCTTCTCATTCTTCTCGGTGACGGGGATGGTATTAGCTACCCAATTAGGATGTTGTTCTTCCCAGATGAAACTAGAGTTTATGAGCTTCTTGATCTCCGATTGAATTGCTTCCATTATCTCTTGGCGGAACCGGCATTGCTATTGCTTGACGGGCTTCGCATTTGAATTAATGTTTAGGCGGTGCTTAGCCATCTGAGGATCAAGCCCAGGCATATTCTCGTAGTTCCAAGCAAAGACATTTATATACTCTCACACGAGACATATTAGGTCTTCTTTCTCGAAAGGTGATAAGCTTTTGCTTATGAAGATGGGCGTAGGATTAGCCTCATCTCCCAAATTAATTTTTGTTACCTTGTCCTCTGCCTTATCCCTGAGACGATCTTCTCTACCTGCTCACCTTGTTGCACCAACTGCTTCATTGTACGGCTCTTAGCCACTCCTATCTGATCTAGGAGTTAGGTTTGCAAATTGTGGCGGCATGTTTCCACCAAGGTGACTTGGGTCATACCGCTGGGACATCCGAGTGTCATGTTCTGAAATCTCTCCACAAATGCTTTAACCGGCTCTCCTTTTTTTTGCCTCGTCATCAGAGAGTTGGCATTGTAATTCCGAAATGAAACGGGAGAGGAAACTTCTCCAAATCAACCCAGTTCTTGATAGAACATTCTGGGAGCTTCATGAACCACTCAAAAGCGATCCCTTTCTGGGTGCCGATGAACAAACATATCAGGATGGCATTATTTGATACAACAATCTTGGTCTGAGACTTAAAATAGTATATGTGTTAGTTCGATGACCCCTTGCCATCGAATGCCTGTAGGGTCAGAGCTTTGAACTTAGGAGGGTATGGGATATGATATCACGCGGCTGGATACAGCCGGACCACTCCTACTTCTTGAAGGCCCTTCCGATTGGCGAGAGCCTCAAGATGTTGCTTCAGTTTGCTCATCCTTTTGGAATGAGTGCTCCCGTTCTATGAATCACCTTTCTCTTCAGATGGAGACTTGGGTTACTTAGAGTCAAAATGCTTTTCATTCTTAGTATTTGCAGAAGACGAGCTATCCCCTTCCTTACGTTTACCCTTGGACTTCTTTGAAGGAGTCTTGATCTTCGGCTTCTTATTTTTGTCCTCAAGTAATTGTGAAAGCATCTACTTAAGGGTGTCGATAGATTCTTGTTGAGCACGAATCATATTGAGTAGCTCCCTCTAATCCTAGGCTTGTTGTTCAAAGCGCCTTGCCATTTCTTCAGGAGTCCCTGCCATGTACACGAAGGCTTCTTTCTCTACAAATGAGTTCGAGACTTGTGATTCGTGATGGCAGGTGTTCTTCACTTACTTCAATGCCCTGGGCTAGGGTATTGTAGTCCACTGGGGCTATTATACGAGTCTGAGTATGGCTATGCTGGTACACTCCTTCCGGCTTAGTGTCAGATGCTTCCCTTTAGTCCTGTTTAATGTAGTGCTTGGACCCACTATGTTTGCAGTGACTTCAAGGTATTTCATGCTTCCTGTGAGAACAACGCCTCTTGGCTGAACTGAAAGCTGGCGCTGCAGATAACCAGTTGAATGCTGATGGTTTGCTTGCCTGTGAGCTGCAATGGCATTCAGAGAGCATTACCATAATGAGCCATTCATAGCAGCATTGTGGAGTGATTTGATGAACACTCCTCTTCTTTGTCAAATAATCTCTTAGATCCGTTGCAGGGGGATCGAAGAGATCAACTTTGAATCTCCAAGGATTAGGACTTCTAGGCTAAGTTTTGACCTTATCCATTAGAGAGTGAATGTGAGTCATGTACCCTAACTCTAAAACGCAAGGCTCAGAAACGCAGAGCTCGTTCTCTATAGAAGGGACGCGGCCCTCGCATTTTGGCATAAAGATGCGGGTCTCGCGTCTTTAAGAAGAGACACGGACCTCGCATTTTGGGATAAAAACAAGGGTCACGTGCCTTTGAGAAGAGACACGGACCTCGCGTTGCAGAATGTCACGTCTATAAGGCGAAACGGGAGCATCGCGTTCTAATGTAGAAACACGGCTTCACATTCAGTTATAGAAACATGAACCTCGCGTTTTTGTTGGAATACATAAGCCTTGCGCTTTGGCTGGGAAACGTGGGCCTTGTGCTCTAATGTAGAGATGCGGACCTCCATTAAGGATCTGAGATGCGACTCTCACGCTGCACAGAAGAAAGAATGCCTGAGCCTAGCGTTCCATTTCTACTGAACAGATGACTTTTTCAGCTTCTTCCATTTGATGTCGACATGTGCGACACCTTTCTCGACGATCAGCATTCCGATTACACTTGACGAGTTGTTGGAGACCCCCGGTAACCTAGAGTTGAGAAATCTGGAGAGAAGAGGTATGGCGAGATTAGCCTTTATCATCTTTAACCTCACAGATCATGGGAGACGTTGACGCGGGCTAGCGGCCAGAAATGGCGCTGTTTGCGTTGGCCATTCTTGGAGAAGTCTTCGAAGAGACCTGAGAGCGGATCTCTAAAGAGATCCTACGGTATTGCCATGTCACTTTGGGTCACTTGGAGCTAGAAGAGAGAAACTTCTAGTACTTTGCTTGGTTGAATTCCATTATAAGTGATTTGACCGTCTTTCCTATGAAGTTGACATCACCTTACGCTACAACTTATTCGTCAGTTGAGAAAGTAGTCCGCAATGGAGTCGCCATCTCTTGTTCTGATCGAAAAATTAAAAATATGAATTGCAAAATTTCTTTGAATCAATGAAAGATTACAATAATTTCAAAAATTCTAACTACAAGAGAGAGGAGATATTCAAGCTTAAATCTCCTCTTTGTTTATTGCCAGGTCTTTGCGTAATTGATCGGATGAACGTCAAGCTTCTTTAGAACTTTTCTCCTTGGATCATTGATAGAGTAGCACAGCTCCTATTAAATGAAATCTCAAAGAGATTTGGATAAAACTTGAACATAGCAAGTTTGTGTAAAAGAGTTGAACTTTTTGCAATAAGAATATGCCCATACCCCTCAGCTGAAAATCCAACCCCGTGTTAGTAGCAGCTTTAGCTATTTATAGGGGGTTTTAGGGGTAAAATTGTTCTCTAAAAACCCTCCATAATAGGGGTTAACTCTCCTCATTATGTAAGCAGTAAGTGACCCAGTAATGAGGGCAGTTACAACTGAGACGTAGGGCTCACCTGCAGTTGAAACGCAGGCTTGAGCTCTGTATTTAGCCATTGAGATGATACTAAACGTCGGCCCCGAATCCTCACGTTTGCACACATAGACGCGGACTTCAAACTTTGCGTTTCTACATTGATGTGATGCTGGACATGGGCCTCAAGCCCCTCTTTTTAGCATTGTTATAGTGCGTGTCTTGGCTTTGCAGTGATGTTAAGACGCTGGCTTTGAGCCCTGCGTCTTGGCGCTGCATAAATAATTTTGATCAGCCTTGCATCTGAAGTATGGACTCTACATTTGATGACTTGTCTTCATTGATTTTTAGACAGTCTACAAAAATCATAGGCATAAGTTTAATCTTGTGAAAAGAAGTCAAGTAAAACATATAAGATAGATTTTAGAAATTGGACTTGAGTCTTAAAATCGTTCTTAAGTTGAATGTTAAACCATCAAGACAATTAAGTAAGCATGGAATAAAAACAAGTTTTTTTAAGAGATTGACTTCAAAGTGTAAGTTCAAAAATCATTCTCATCCTCATAGGCCTTCAAAAACACTCGCTAAAAAGCAAGGCTTAAAGTAAGGTATTTAAATGATTCCATTGGGTTCTTTCATTAAAACCGACAAAGAGTAGAATTAGAGTAGAGTGATTAGTGAGCCCAAAACAAGGAGATTTAGCTACGAATAATCAATGTGCAACAAAATATTGAATTGAAATATAACATGCCCGTGAGTTGGAGAAGAAAAGAAGTATGAATCTTTATTGATGTCACTTCAACGTCAGATTACAATCACTCTTTCTCTCTTTCACTTTATTTCTAGACTAAAGTGTAAAATAAAAACTGAGATATAACTTCTCATAAACTATCTAAAAATAATCCTAAACTTCAAAAACAAAGCAAGAGTTTACTTTGAGTCTTCTTCCCTTCTCTTCACGAATTTCTCAGTATTTATAGGGAAAAACCAGAGGGGGGAGGCGTGAGCAAATAGATGGAGCAAACGCTTCCCCTTATCCAATTACTTTGGCCTTGAATCTGCGGCCTGGAAACTGGCCACATCTAAGGGGAAGATCTCAAGGATTTTATCTCCATTCCTTTTATCCTAAAGCATTTGTCGTTTAATCTTCTGATTTTGATGATTCTTTTGTTGATCCTCAGTTTTATCTAACTTGATTTCTGAATATCTGATTTAACTGATTTTTTAACTAGTTTTATCCTCTTTGATTTGTTGCTCTGATCTTTGATTTGAGTTAATTCTAAATTAAATCAAATTTCGATGGGCTTTGGGCTTCTTTTCCCTTTCTTCTCCCTTAGTAAAGGCCTACACATTATTTATACAAAAATTAGAATAAAAGTAGAGTTTATTATAACATAAATATGAGAAATATGACAACAAGTATGCAATATCAATGACCTATTATACCCCCTACCTATCTTTTGCTCGTCCTCAATCAAAACAAAACTAACTATCCATTTTCGTATGAAATATGATTGCACTTAGCATGTGCAGCAAGCCGTTAAACCTCTAGGTACCCCTAGAGGACGAGTTTTATCTCGTGAGGGTTTTTAGTGAATTACACCCATAAATCCATAAAGAAAAGTGTTACTATTTTCGAAAAGTATTTTGAAAAAGAGAAAATATTTGAAGTATTATTGTAAGAGTTCAAGTAATCTATAAGTTATAAAAAAAATCAAAATTTTCATTCTTAAACTTAGTATCCATTCAAAAACTTGCTATCAATTAAGGTAAGGAGTCAAACTATATTTCTCATCTAATCCAATACTTTACACTAAGTCACATGCACCTTCGTGACTATGAAATTTTTACTAGGGCTCTTTAACTTTAACTCTTATTCCTTTTTTTATATTTTTAAAGGTATTATTCTTTAGTTCTATTAGGCTTTCTAATATATTCATGTAACAAGCCTTCAGTCAGTGAACCCAAACCGGACTGTCTTAGGGCACCGGGTGAGAAGACCCCCCAAGACTTAAGAACTCGAGCAAATAAAGCCACAAAACTAAGGATTTTTATTTATAAGATGTACCACTTTAGGTGTAAATACTTATGCTTTATGAGGCACAAATATCCAGCTTAATCGGAGGATTTTTTTTGATATATATATTCAAACTTATCTAATCATCTTTTGCATAAATACCAAGGCTTGTTTGGGCCAAAGCACTTAGATAGTCAATAATTAGATTTGTATATTTTTCATATATATATTTTTTCTCTTTTTTTATAAGGCATAAGAATCTTTATTTTTGAACCCTAAGAGTGTAAGTGTATAAAGTGTATATATTTCATCAAAGTAAAGATTAAGACTAAATTACTTTCCTAAATTTTCTTCTTAACCCTCCAAATCAAATAAATAATCTTATTTTTGACCAAGTGTAAGAAATCCTAATTATGATTCTCCTATTTCTTAAAATTGACTTAATTTCATACAAAAAAAAATGTCAAAATATCGTCCTCTTTCTAAAATGTTTTTTTTTTAAGTTATGTTAGTCATGTCAGAACCCTTCCCCACTTCTATCTCATGCAATGTTCCCATTGTATGAAAGAAATGAATAGATGCATGAAATGAAATGTAAAAGAGGTAAAGTCACTGATAAACTGGATCGAATAGACCCATAATCATTTCATTTACTGGCACTGATTCTAAGAAAGACTTAAGGCGTTGACCATTTATCTTAAAGTCATTTCCATTCTTGGTGTCACTGATCTCTAAAACACCATATGAAAACACGGTCTTTACAATGAATGGCCTGGTCTATCTTGATTTCAATTTCCCTGAAAAAAGATAAAGCCTAGAATTATAGAGTAAGACATTTTGTCTGGGCACAAAAGTTTTCTCATGATAAACTTACTATGAAAAATCTTAACCCTACTTTTTGTTATTTTAGCATTCTCATAGGCTTCATTTCTCAACTCCTCAAGTTTAAAAATTTGCAATTTTCGAAGATCACCGGCCTTATCTAAATTAAAATTTAGTTATTTGATGGCCCATAAAACTCGATGCTTTAATTCAACAGGCAGGCGGCGAGCCTTTTCGAAGACTAACCTATATGGAGACATCCCTAGAATTGTCCTGAAAGCAGTCTTGTATGCCCATAAGGCATGTATTAGTTTGGTGGACCAATCTTTCCTGTTTTGATTTATCGTCTTCTCCAAAATAAACTTAATTTGTCTATTTGAGACCGCTACCTGCCCACTAGTCTATAGATGATATGGCATAGATAATTTATGAACTATGGCATACTTTCACATAAAACTTTCGAAAGATCTATTGCAAAAGTGGGTGCCATTATTACTGATGATAGCACGAGGGGTTCCAAAGCGTAAGAAGATGTTTTCTTTTAAAAACTTGATCACAACTTTGTTGTCATTAGTTTTGTTTGGAATGGCTTCTACCCACTTGGACACATAGTCCACGGCATCCAATATGTATTGGTTCCCAAATGAATTAGGAAATGGACCCATAAAGTCGATGCTCCAAACATCAAAGAGTTCGATTTTTATAATTGGGATAAGGGGCACATGTTCCGCTTAGAGTTCCTTCCTACCATTTGGCATCTAGGGTACATCTTGCAAAACTCAAAGGCATCTTTGAACAAAGTAAGCCAATAGAATCCACTTTATAGCACTTTGTTAATAATTTTGTGGGGACCAAAGTGTCTACTATAGGTAAGCTCATGACAAAATGATAGAACACTCTTAATCTTCTCATCGGGAATGTATCTCCTAATGATTTGGTAGGAACAATACTTGAAAAGATATGGTCCCCCTAAAAGAAATACCGGACTTGAGATAAGAACCGGTAGACATCTTGTTTAGACCAATGAGATGGAGTTTGGTTCATGACTAAGTAGTTTACTATGTCAGCGAACCAAGGTTCCCTAAAGGCAACAAAAAGTTGCTCATCAAGAAAGTTATCAATGATGGGCAATTCATTGCATGGTGAATTTGGGCTGCGCGAGAGATGGTCAGCAATGACATTTTCTATAACTTTCTTATCTTGAATCTCGAGATCAAATTATTGAAGAAGCAAGATTAGACGAATTAGTCTGGCCTTAACATCTTTCTTTGCCATAAGGTATCTTAGCGCAAAATGATCGGTGAAAATGGTAGTTTTGGACCCAAGTAGGTAGGGACAAAATTTCTCTATTGTAAATATTACAACCAAGAATTTCTTCTCAGTTATAGTGTAATTTAGTTGCGCATCATTGAGAGTCCTACTTGAATAGTAAATCACGTGTTGATTATTATCAATGCGTTGTCCTAAGACAGTGACTATAGCAAAATCTGAAGTATCGTCCATGATTTCAAATGGCTTTGATCAGTCTAGTGTAGAGATGATTGGTATAGAAATAAGCTTATTTTTTACCTTCGCCCAAGCATTAAGAAATCCACTATCGAATGTGAAGGATATGTCCTTAGATAAAAGGTAAGTTAAGGGCTAGCAATTTTGCTAAAGTCCTTAATGAACTTACGATAAAAATTGGCGTGTCCTAAGAAGGATCGGGTATCTTTAATACATTTTAGGCACTGGAAGCTTAGCTATGATCTCAATGTTGGCTTTATCCACTTCAATTTCATTCTTAGAAATTTCATGACCCAAGACAATTTCATGTCTTACCATGAAGTGGCATTTCTAATAATTCAGTGTCAGATTTTTCTCAGCACAACATTGGAGGACTAGTTCGAGATGGTGAATATATTGATCGAATGGGTCTCCATAAATGGAGAAATCATCCATGAATATTTCTAAAAACTGTTCCACCATATCAGAGAAAAGACTCAACATGCAACATTGAAACATTGCTGGGACATTACACAAGCCGAAAGTCATTCCACGATAAACAAATGTCCCTAATGGACATGTGAACGTGGACTTTTCTTGATCCTCTGGAGCAATAAGAATCTGACTATACCCCAAGTAACCATCAATGAAACAGTAATACTCGTGGCTAGCCAAACATTCAAGTATTTGGACAATGAAGGGAAGGGGAAATGGTCCTTACGAGTTATTGCATTTAGCTTTCTATAGCCGCTGCAAACTCGAATCTTTATGGAAGTCGAGTTTGAACCAACTCTTTGTTCTCGTTTGCCACCGCTGTGAAATTGGATTTCTTCGAAACCGCATGGATAGGATTGACTCATTGGCTATCAGAAATAGGATAGATTATCCCATTGTCTAAGAGTTTCAAGATTTCAACACGAACTGCCTCTTGCATTATAGGGTTTAACCTACGCTGTGGGTCTCTCTTCGGTGTTGCTTCTTCATTGAGATTAATGCGATATTGAATTATGGCTGGACTCAATCCCTTTATGTCGATCATAGTCCAACCAATGGCTTCCTTATGTCTCCTAAGAATTATTTTATGATTTTCTTTCTTCTCTATCAGTCAAATTGGATGCAATATGATGGGAAAGGTCTCATATTTGTCTAGATAGATGTACTTAAGATGTGTAGTTAAGACTTTCAACTCTAAGGAAGGGGAAGGCTCAATGGAAGAAGGAGTCAAGTTTATGGGCTTCACATTTGGTGAAATAAAATTTGAGGCCCAATTCATGGCGGACTCGATAATCTAATTAAGGTTAAAGTCTTCAGACTCTAACTCAGATCATAATCAATTTTCAGTTTCAATTCTTCTCTAAGTTCGCTTGTCAAGTTCTCAATAAGATTGACTTCAAATGTTTGATTCTCAACATCACGGGGTTACTTTTCTAGGTTGAAGATATTGACTTCTCTACTCACGGACTCATTCCTATAACTGATAATAGCATTGGCAGCAGCAAGGAATGGGTGTCTTTCGATAACGGGAGTTTGAGCCCTATGATTGGACACAGGTTATATCGCAAGACTATAAAATCAATGGGGTAGGCAAACTCCCTGAGCCGGATAAGTAAGTCATTAATTTTCCCCTTGGGAACTTTCACTGACTGGTCAGCTAGTTGGATGTGTTTCCCCAAAGGCCTATCACTCTAGTTTTGATGATGATTAACTCATGTAGTTATAGTACTAATGATCTTGTGTTTATATAATTTCAGATATTTGATCAAGATCTTAGTCGGTGTTTAGCTTCAACTAAAGATTCAAAGTCAAGTTTTGAAGCTAGCACGTGTTGTTTCAAGGGCTCGCACTTCAAAGATCGCATCAAGTACTCAAGAAGAATTTAGCTCATTGGATCAAGATTTGGACCAAGTCAAGAAGGAGAAGAAGATTTTCAAGAGAAGGTTTTCAAGACTTGAGTCTAGTTTTGTAAGTGTTAAGATTTTGTATTTTAAATAAAATGTAAATGATAGATTAGTTATGAATTGCTCAAGCTCATATACACAAACACACAAAATTTATATGTGTTTTTATAAAATAATTTTAGTTTTAAAAAATACCGTTTTGGTTTTGAGCTTCAAAGTATACATCCTTATGTTTCATGATTAGATTTCATCAAAACAAGTTTTTATGTGTTTTGAATTTCGTCCATACACATTGTTGGTTCAAATATTTAGAAAACTTATTTGATGTTTCTATATCATGTGTCTAAGTTTTATATTTATCAAAACTTATTTTAAGCAGATATTTCAACTTACATGTGTATTGAATCATATCCATACACACTAAGGTTCAAAAGTGTTTAAAATATCTTGTTTTTGTATTTGAAGAAGTTTTGAAAAAATCATTTTTCCAAATTGAATTTTATTTTTGGAAAATACCGAATTTGTGTTAAAGCTAAATTTCTATATCACAAAAATGGTTCAAAAAGTTTATAATATGTGTTGATTTTTGATCACACATGTTTGTACTTCAAAGTATTTCAATGAATTTATTTTTGTAAATTTTATGTGCTTTTATGGCATTTTATAGGAGTTTATAAGACTAAGATTTAATCCCCAAAATTACTGACATGACCTTCGGGCGGTCGACCGACCGGTCGATCGATCCAGAAGTCGGTCGACCGAGTGGTCGATCAATGTGCATATATACATGCACGAGCCTTGGCTTGAAGGCCGATCGACCGGGCGATCCAGAGAGTTCACTGTCTAGATCTGGCCCCGGTCGACCGAGCGGTCGACCGGCCAGAAAGCTTTGCTCCGTGGATCTTACCTTGGCTGACCGGTCAGTCGACCGATAGGTCAAGACCTGGGTGCGGTTGACCGGCGGTCGACCGGCGACCCCAACGATCATAAATATGACCGTTAGCTGGTAGACCGGCCGGTCGATGATTGAGGCTAAACCTGCACACAAATATAAAGAATTTCAGATTTAGAATGAAGATGTGCAAAGTTCTCAATTCTTACCGCTATAGCAAGTGGCTATGCGGGTCGTGATCCACAAGGAGGGTTTTGCGATAGAAACATTTACGTTTTTGTATTGAAATCATTATGAAAACCAAACGAGAGTTCTTCTCTGTTTTTAAGTTAAAAAAAAGGGAAAAGAATTATGTTAAAGTTAGAAGAAAATGAGAGATGAAGAAGGTGAAAAAAATCAAAAAACGGCGAAAGCGACTATGTACAAATGATTATTTACAAGGAAGTGAAAAGGAGTGGTGTTGGTGATTTAATTACAGAAATGAAAGAAAAGAAAGAAGAGGAAGAAATACTTACCTAGATTGATTGATGACTTACCTGAAAATCTTTACATGTTCTACCTTTGTTTAGGAGGCATTCAACGCATAGATCATAAGCCCGAGCTCAGTCCCCATTCGCATTATATCATCAAGTCTCGCACAAGCATGAAGTGATACGTCTTGAGGAGGAGAACGTCTTCATGAACTATCGTTGGCACTCATATAACGTCATTATACTTGTGCTTTGGAATTCACTTGTAAACTCAACAAAAACAGACGAGGCAAAGTAGAAGAGGAAGCCAAAAACAAAAGAAAATGAAAGTAAAGAAGAACATAAAAATGTTACCTTTTATTGCTTGAAACGATGGAAGAAAGGAGGAGGGTACATTGGTGTCACTCTCAACATATTCCTCTCTCTTACTTACATGAATCATCATCTAACCCTATCTTACATACAAGTTACATAAAAAGAAAAGAAAAACCTAAACTAAGAAATGGAAAAAGAGTCTAAATCCTATCTCTGCATGGTCGTCCATTTTCAGCATAAAGAATGGCCTTTTATAGGCAAAACCCTAACCATCAGGATCCCGAGGAGATCGGGGGAGAAAATGCTCCCCATAACTCCCCAACCTTGCCGCGGAAACGCGGCTTGGGCCGCGTTTCCGCGGCCAGGGTGTGGCCAGGTGGCCACACCCTGTTGGTGGGTTGCCCTGGTTTCACCCTCTGACTTTATCTGGAGTTTGTTTTTCAGTTTGAGTCCCGAATTCTGACGAAATGGCCTTAGATTCTTGGCTTTAACCGATCGATTCTTAGAGGATTCTTCTCAACCAGTTTTCAACCTCTTGGTTTTGCCCTGATTTACTGAGTGCGAATTAATTCTGATTTAATTCAGAATTTTGGTGGGCTTTGGAATCATTTCTCTTTATCTCCTTAAAGATTGGGCCTGCAAATAAATTAAACAATTAATTAGGACAATGCAGGCTTTTATTCTATAATAAGTATGGAAATATGATACTAAATATACAACATTAGAGACCAATCACACCCCCATACCTATCTTTTGCTCGTCCTCGAGCAAAACAACTAAACTATACTAAGGATTATTAGACCACTTTCGCAAGTCACGCGATTGCACTGAGCATGTGCAACAAGCCGTTAAACCTCTAGGTTTCCCCTAGAGGACGAGTTTTGTCTTGTGAGAGTTTTCAGTGGATTACACCCACAAAATCCATAAAGAAAGGGAAATAAAGAGTCAGTATTTTCGAAAAGCATTTTGAAAGAGAAAAATATTTGAAATATAATTGTAAGATTTAAGCAATCTATAAGTTATAGGAAAACTGAATTTTTCATTCCTAAACTTAGTCTCTATTCAAAAATTTGTTATTAATCAAAGTAAGGAGTCAAATTGTACTTCTTATCTAGTCTATTACTTTACCCTAAGTTATATGCACCTTGTGACTGTGAAAATTTTGACTAAGGTTTCATTAACTCTAACTCTTATGCCTTATTTATTTATATATATATACTTTTTTTTGGTATTATTCTTTAGTTCTATTAGGCTTTCTAATCTGCCCATGTAACGAGCCTTTAATCGATGACTCCAAAACCAAACGGTCTTAGGGCACCGGGTGAGAAAACACCCCTAGGACTTAAGGACTCGAGCAAACAAGGCAACAAAACTAAGAATTTTATTATATGAACCTCTTTTAGGCGTGAATACTTATGCTTTATTAGGCACAAATACCCAGCTTAATCAGAGGATTTTTTGTATATTTTCCTTTTCAAACTTATCTAATCATCTTTCGCATGAATACTAAGGCTTGTTTAGGCCAAAGCACCTTGCTAATCAATAATTAGACTTGTTTTTTTTCTTTTTTTTTATAAGGCATAAGAATCTTTGTTTTTGAACCCTAAGTGTGTAAGTGTATGAAGTGTGCATATTTCATCAAGGTAAAGATCAAGACTAAATTACTTTGACAAATTATCTTCCTAACCCTAAAATCAAACAAATAATCTTATTTTGACCAAGTATAGGAAATCCTAATTTAGATTTTCCTATTCCTTAAAATTAACTTAATTTCTTACAAAAAATATGTCAAAGTATTGTTTCTATTTTCAAAAGTTTTTAATAAAAAGAAAACCTAAGTTATGTTAGACCCTCCCCCACACCTATCTCATTCATTGTCCTCAATGTATGAATTAATGCATAGATGCATGAAAAAGAAGAAAGGGGAGGAAAGTGTTACCTTAAGGTGGTGGTTCCGGTGGTGGTCTGATTAGTCCACGAAACGCGGCCCAATCGACTTTTCGTGGGATTCGAAGGAACCCACCAGAAATATCTTTAATATAATCCATTAAAAAGATAAATCCATGAAGAATTTTTATTAAAAATTTAACCCCATCTAATTTCCAAATTCCATAACTAATTTCGGAGTCAAATTTGTCAACCACCTCGTCCCAGAATAGAGTATGAAAAGATAGAATGATTGACTTGGACTCAGGAAGTACAAGAACTAATACTGACTCAGGAAAGTGACTTAAGTCAATTAAAGGTTCAGGAGTCGAGATTGGTTTAAGAAGCGGGTCCAAGTCAAGAAGTTGAAACTCAAGTCCACATGTATTTTCTAACAATGGGATGTGACTTAATATTGGTGATTCAAGTTTAAGAATGATAAGTGGGGGAATCAAAACTGACTCTAAAATATTACTCAAGTTTGGTAACAAAACAGGAGTCAATATTGATTCAGAAAGGTAAACTGGATCACAGATTTGAGAATCTAGGTCACATATCTCATTGAGTTCAATATCATAAAATGATAACTTGCTAATTTGTCAATAGGATCTTCAAAAGTGTATAATTGGTCAAGTTCAATATGATCCTCAAAGATGGGTGATTCAATTTCATTATGAATTGGTACAAGATCCAATGTTGACTCCGGGAAAAGATTGAAGTCAGGTGAAGATACCGGAGTCATTATTGAATCAGTAAGAAGAATTGAATCACTAAGTTGGGGTTCAAGATCATATTCATTCTCAAGTTCTATTTCAGGATAGGAATAACTTGCCAAACTGTCAATATCTTTTTCAAAATTTGGAGTTTGGACAAGTTCAAATGGTTGTTCTGAAATAGAATCTTGATTTCCAAAACAACATGACTCTTCGGCTCTAACAGAATGGTAAGTGACATCAGAATGGTGGGAACGTAGAGATTGGACCATCATATCTATGTCACGATTACGAGCGTTTTGAGCCCGAGTCATGGCTTCAAGCATCTTTTCATAGTTGATAGGCTCATTGTTTTGATGAAAAGATGAAGTATTGTCTTGGAATTGGTGGTGAAATTGTGAGTCCATCAGATTTTGGGACTTGTGTTTGGACTCACGCATACTCATTTCCAAAATTGATGGTTTTCTATTTTGGACTGGTGGAACTGAGTATGACTCTTGAGGATATTGTGGACTAGGTGGATAAGGGGGACAGGTTGGTTGATAATTATGCTCGGGGGAGGTGAATCCCCACTGACTCGGTGAAGAGTTAAAATTATTATGGAAATTATAGTTATTAGATTGGGGGCAAGGGTTATATTGATTCAGATAAGACCAATCCAGCACACTAGGTTGGTTAAAGTCATGATATGCCGGGTTGGTAATATCCGAAAATGAACTAGGCGTGTAATATGGATTATTATTGAAGTTGGAAAAATTATTATTATAAGTCATATCACACAATAGAATACAAACAAAAAGAAAGAAAAAACAAGCAAAGAAGCAAACAAATAAAAGAAAAAAATTCTAACTAGGTTATGGTAGACCTATGACCTAGACGACTCCTAACTGATTAGACTGTCCATGGGAGGTTTAATGCAGACTTTGACCACAAGCTAATTGTTTTCCATTATGTTTGCAAAGGGGGAAAACTTACAAAAAAAGGGGTTGAGGAGCTAAATTACAAGTATTCTTAAAAAGATTACAAGTAGATCTCCTCAGAGATTCTGGAGAAGTGTGCCGATAGGAGTCTGGTCAGCGCGCGACCACTTTGTCCCTTTGACGATGCGAGCGATGAGATTCCCTTCTCGCCTGATTCGGGGAATCAGAGAACAGAAGGTTGGTAGAACCCTCTTACTGCTTCTCAAAATCGCCTTCAATAAGGAATTCCTTCTCGCCTGGTTCCGGAGATTCCTTGAGAAGAAGGACGACGTTAGGGTATCAACACCCTGATTAGAGAAAGCAATTCTCTAAAAGGTCTCTGAATTCGAGAGCGCACGGTGCGTTGTGAAGAAGTCTCTGCTTGTGGAGTCCTCTTGTGTGCATGCCCGTGGTCTTCGTCCGTTTTTCCTCCTTGTGCCCCTGGTGGGCTATTTATAAGGAGAGCAAAGGGTATAACCGTCCATTGAAGATATGGAAACAGATTGAATCGAATCTGTTTAAATCTGGAAAGTAGCCTTGCTGCGAGGCTAAGATCAGCTTCTGCGAAGCTAGAATTGGCAGGTCAGTTTATCTTCTTGATCCTTTCCATATCGTTGGAGGATTTCTCCTGATCTTCTTACTCGTTTTAGGAGAGTCAAGAGATTGTGGCAATCAACTGCCAAATTTGATCTCTGATTTGACCTTAATTAGATTTGATCTGATTGGATCCGATCTCATCCGGAGATTTGATTCGTCAAAGGTTGACTGTGGCAGATTCATAGCGGAGCCGTCCGCATTGAGCTCGTAGCGGAGCTAGAGACGGTTTCTGGCGAAGTCCGAAAGAAACCCTTTGGCGGAGCTGGAAGTTGAAGTTTACGAGTCAGCTTCCTGGCGAGGCTTTAAATGGCTTCAAGGCGAAGTCGAGTGATATTAGCCTCTCAAGCGAGGCTATCCCTTTGGGCTCATGCAATGCTAAGTGCTAGCATCTTTAGACCTGCTGAGGTCTGTTTAGAAACAATCCGGGTTCACTGTCTGCTTGCTGGATCAGTGAAGTCCAAGTTGCTTCCTTGTCCCTCGGAGATGGGTGAAAACTGGTCTTCAGCTTGTCTGTCACTTGTCTTTTGTAAATGTCAACAAGTTTAGACATTGTTCAGACCAATAAGAATCTTGTCTTTTTTAAGTGTCAACACTAATCAGCCAGGTCAGGGTAAGGTTGGTGGGAGGTTTTTCGTCAAAGACGTTCTTAATTAAATAACCACCAACCTTCGGGCTTTCGGCCCTCAATCCCTTTCCTAGACACTGATTTGGCAGGAGTCAAATTCCAACACCTTTACCCCTTAGGATAATCTCCTAATTGAGTCCGAGATGTCCCTAGGGCCAACGTCTACTCATTTTTAGTTAGGCTTGGGTTAGTGAGTGCTTGGAATCTGATTTTTGGGCTAAGGAAGGGTGATTAAATCCCCACCTTATCTTGTTAATGGGTGGTGCCCTTAAAATCAATTTGTGCAAGTGTACAAGATAAATAAGATTCACTCAAAGCGATGTAAATCAACCAAGAAGTGAGTCCTATGCTAAATGCAATGCATATGTACCTTGCTCCAGCACTCTTCAACAGTAAAAATAAATGAATTGAAAAGACACGTGCCTAAAATGCAAACGTCTAATCAATTTTTTATCTTTTCAACAAATGTTTTACTGTTGATTATTAGCAGGCTTATGTGATGGCATATAAGAAAAGTAAAATTGCAGAAAACTAGAATTTGCAAAGCAAACAGCCCTGCAAAGAGACAGTTAGTAGTCCACTCCTTTTTGCCGCGTTTTCGCGGCGTTGGCCGCAGATCCGCGGCAAAGCAGAGGGCACTTGGTCTCTGCTTTCTAGAGCAGAGGCCCAAGGCCACTTATATGTTACTGTAACTTTAATTTCCTGCTTTGCTTTTCCTATAACCTACAACAGAGAAGAAAATTCGTTTTAGTTCTAAAAAATTTTCAATAAAAATTCAGATTTCAATAAAAACTTTACCCTCCCCGGCAACAGCGCCAAAATTTGATTGAGGCTAAACCTGCACACAAATATAAAGAATTTCAGATTTACAATGAAGATGTGCAAGTTCTCAATTCTTACCGCTATAGCAAGTGGCTATGCGGGTCGTGATCCACAAGGAGGATTTTGCGATAGAAGCGTTTACGTTTTTGTATTGAAATCTTTATGAAAACCAAACGAGAGTTCTTCTCTGTTTTTAAGTTTAAAAAAATGGAAAAGAATTATGTTAAACTTAGAAGAAAATGAGAGATGAAGAAGGTGGAAAAAAATCAGAAAATGGCGAAAGCGACTATGTACAAATGATTATTTACAAGGAAGTGAAAGGAGTGGTGTTGGTGATTTAATTTACAGAAATGAAAGAAAAGAAAGAAGAGGAAGAAATACTTACCTAGATTGATTGATGACTTACCTAAAAACCTTTACATGTTCTACCTTTGTTTAGGAGGCGTTCAATGCATAGATCATAAGCCCGAGCTCAGTCCCCGTTCCATTATATCATCAAGTCTCGCACACGCATGAAGTGATATGTCTTGAGGAGGATAACGTCTTCATGAACTATCGTTGGCACTCACATAACGTCGTTATACTTGTGCTTTGGAATTCACTTGTAAACTCAACAAAAAAAACGAGGTAAAGTAGAAGAGGAAGCCGAAAACAAAAGAAAATGAAAGTAAAAAAGAACATAAAAATGTTACCTTTTATTGCTTGAAACGATGGAAGAAAGGAGGAGGGTACATTGGTATCACTCTCAACATATTCCTCTCTCTCTTACTTACATGAATCATCATCTAACCCTAGCTTACATACAAGTTACATAAAAAGAAAAGAAAAACCTAAACTAAGAAATGGAAAAAGAGTCTAAATCCTATCTCTGCATGGTCGTCCATTTTCAGCACAAAGAATGGCCTTTTATAGGCAAAACCCTAACCATCAGGATCCCGGGGAGATCGGGGGAGCAAACGCTCCCCCTAACTCCCCAACCTTGCCGGGGAAACGCAGCTTGGCCGCGTTTTCGTGGCCAGGTGGCCACACCCTGTAGGTGGGTTGCCCTGGTTTCGCCCTCTGACTTTATCTGGAGTTGGTTTTTCAGTTTGAGTCCCGAATTCTGACGAAATGGCCTTAGATTCTTGGTTTTAACCGATCGATTCTGAGAGGATTCTTCTCAACCGGTTTTCAACCTCTTGGTTTTGCCCTGATTTACTGAGTGCGAATTAATTCTGATTTAATTCAGAATTTTGGTGGGCTTTGGGCTCATTTCTCTTCATCTCCTTAAAGATTGGGCCTGCAAATAAATTAAACAATTAATTAGGACAATGCATGCTTTTATTCTATAATAAGTATGGAAATATGATACTAAATATGCAACATTAGTGACCAATCAGTCGACTTACCGGTCATCTAGCCTGCAGATTAACTCCGACGACTATATTTCTGAACTCTATTTAAGGGGGTTGCTTTGGCTAGTTTTACACAAAATTTTGGAGAAATTTTAGAGCCAGTTTTCCTATGTCTCTTAGGGTTTTTCTCCACTCTTTTTGGGCTAAAACTTCTATATCAAAAGGAGAGTTTTAAAAACTGTTTTCAAAAGAGATTTCTTGAGTTTTTCACCACAACTCTATATTATTTTTCTCATACAGACTTGAGCTTTTCATTGCTATATCAATCCTCTAAGGATCTTTATTATAAGAGTTATTTTGTGATCAAGAGAAGTGATCACAAGATTTTATTCTTATATCGTGAGGAGTTGTAAGAGGTGTGGCCTCGGCAAGCTAGTGTGCTTACGTGTGTTGTTCTTACGGGAACAAGTGAGGGACGTGCGGGTCCAAATTGTTGTAGGTGTTATGGCACCAAGTGATCTTGTGGGATCGTTATAGTGAAAATCCTTCATAGTGTTGAAGGCGGGGACGTAGAGCAAGTGTGCTCGAACATCGGAACAATTCTCTGTGTTTGTGATTGCTCATCTCTCTCTCACTTGTGTTTATATATCTTGCATGCTTATATTTTTTATCTCTTTACATGCTTGATATATCTTGTGTACTATTAATATATGCTTAGAATTATTTGTTCACACTTGTATTCAACCAAGAGAGCCATAGTGGCACCTCAACTCTTAATCTAGAGAAATCTTAAGGATATAATTCAGAGCCTTTCACTAAGAATTCGACTACACTCTTGTGTTATATTTTGTGTGTTAGCTTAATAGCTTTAGTTTGCATAAGTAGTTTTTAATTTCACGTCATTTGTTATTAGATTAGCTTGTACACCTATTCACCCCCTTTAGGTGTATTTTAATTAGTATCAGAGCTTAGTACTCTTGATTTGGCTCTAAAAACCTTGAGATAAAGATCCTCATTTTAGCTAATCACAATATTTGTTTACACACACCTATGGATTTCATGACACCTCCTATGTTTGACATTCTTAATATCCAAACTTGGAAAGCTAAGATGTCCATGTACCTAAAAGCCCTAGGAATTCATGTTTATTTTAACACTATTAAAGATTCTTTTTGTTTAAATGGCAAACATCTTCAGGCTAACACGAAAGCTATCTATGCTATAAAATCTACCCTAAATAATGAATATTTATTTAGGATTTCTAATTTTGATTCTGCTTTTATAGCATGGAACACACTTGTCTCTCTTGGTGAATAAAAGCAATACTATATGGGGAGTGACCGGATAATGGAAATGATGATTCCAACATATGATACATGGTCCAAGGGTATAATCCCTTGAGGTAAACTCTGAATCCGAGTTAGAAGAAGATATTGACATGCCTTATGATGAGCTTGCATCATTTTTGTCAAAAACTTCTTGAAAAATGTGATTTGTTAAAAATTAAAAATGATAAGTTGAAGAAGAAAAACTTCTATATTAAAAGAAAATGATTCCTTTAAAAATAAATTTGAATGTGTTTTAAAAGAAAATGAATTTTTGAAAAAGAGAATATTTTTTTATCTTCAAAATTAAATGACATTTGCAAAGGAAACAATTTATTGAAATATTAAATTATTTTGATGGAAAAAGAAAAAGAGATTGTTTTGGAAGAAAATAACTCTATGAAAAGAAAAATTATTTTAAAAGACAAAGAAAATATTTCTAAAAAAAAAAGATTGTTGATTCTCATGCTCATATCTCTTCTTTCAAAATTAATAATGATATTTGCATTATGAAGAAGAATATTGATTGTTTGGGCTCTACTTTGAGCCAATTTGCATTTAATCACTCTAAATTAGAATCTATATTTCGCAAGAAACAAATTTCACATGTTCATGCATAAATCCCACAGCATACATATGCACATCATGCTCACTCTCACACCACTCGTATATATACTAGAGCGTACAAATGTATTGCAGCCACAAAGGCCATTTAGTAAAGTTTTGTTTTGATAAGATAAATCATATAAATTTTACAAATAAAAATATTTGGGTTCCTTATGATGCTAACTCCCGTGGACCCAAAAAGAAATGGGTACCAAAATTCCTACTACTTGTGTTTAATGTAGCTATGGGCTCTCACAAAACGTGAGAGGGTTGGTTCCTTGGTGGTGGATGTATGAGCTAGATGGACATACCAAATTGATACATTGCTATCAAGGATATTTGGTGAGAGGACCACCATGGTTTGGACTTAGAGAATAGTTTATATGATTTGGTAACTATCTCTAAACTCCTATTTTAGTTTACAAACTTTTACATTGATAATTTTTAGCATGTTATGATTTTAATGCTCATTATGTTAAGTTCAATGTTATTAGACATGTGATATACATAAATAGTCTTTGAGATACACCCATATTCATATGAATTCATATTTTGTGTTCTACTAGTTTTTAACTACTATGTATATACTAGTTCTAAAACATGTGTATTTAAACTAATGATCATGTTTGTTTTGTACTTCATGTGAAGATCACTTGTTTAGATGTAGTTTTTGTTAAAATTTATATTTATACTTGTATGAGTAATGAGGTACACTTGATTATTATAAGTTTGTGCTTCATTGCTCATTTGTACTCATTATATGTACATGTATAACCTAATTTTGATGATTCTTTCATTTATACTTGTTTTTCCTATTTTTGTACATGTTTACCTTCATATATATGTTACCTTTGTCTAAAATTAATAGATATACATTTACATCCTTGAGTCAATTGCCTTCATACAAAATTCTATTATGAATTCATTTATATTTGGACATGTATGTATACCTTAATTTCAACAAAACATACATATACCTTGATGCTTGTTTAGTTTTGGTGAAAATTTTACTTTTGATGATTTTCACATTTTTGTTAAAAAAATTTCATGTTTGTTTTGAATCTTATTGATTATTTTATGAATATACTATTCACATGATTCTTGTGCACTCACATTATTTTTATTTACTCATGACTTTGTTTTATGAGCACATTTTTTAGCCTTATAAATCTTGAGTGTCAATTTTTGTGTACTTAGTAATATTTCATGACATATATTGATTTGGTTTCATTTTTGAAGGATTTTTAACTAGCTGTTCAAAAACTATTTTAAACTAGTTTCTTGATTCTTAAATTGGTAGAGTTTTCAAACATGTTAAATTATTTTTAAACTCTTATTTCTGAAAACCCTACCAACCAAAAGGCAGTTGGATGGGCGACTATGCCTTATATACCCTTATTAAATATCTTTTAAACTTGTGCATGAATAGGGTGGTAGGTATGAGTTATACATATGATCTTTATGTTATTTCATTTTTGTATACTCATATTTGTTTCTTATGTATATTTGCTTCAAATTTCAATTGGTATTTCTATTTTCATACTTACATATATATGATTTGATTGTGCTTGTTTTACAATATTTTTACATTCTTAAAGCACAAATTATGGTTATGTTAAGCTTGATTTTATTCCAAATATTAATTGGTATCTTTAAAATCTTATGCATTAATTTTAATTGGTATTTATTTGGTATCAAAATGTACTTCATATTTCACCTTTAATTGGTATCAAAATCTACTATTGGTATCTTGAAATTTTTTTTACAAATGGTACCAACTTTTATTTTGTCAACTACTATTTGATTTCATTTGTATCATAATTCACTTTGTTGGCTCAAGAAATTTCAAAATTTTGTTTTAAAAGTGATTTCAAAATTTGTTGATATATATTTTCTATATGCAAGGGGAACTTAACATCTCTTCTATATTTAGATTCATATTGAGTGTACTTTCCATGTTGAGGAGCTTGACCTCTCTTCTTTGCGTGTAGAGGAAGCTTAACATCTCTACTTATATATTGTATATTATGTTTTATGTGGGTTAGGGTCTAGTCATCCTTTCTCCAAGTAATGCATGTATACAGGGGGAGCTAACTTAACACCTCTTCTTTATGAATGTATATCGCATATACATCTTTATTATTTGATTGTCCTCACCACTTTATTGATGAATAGACAAAAGGAGGAGAAGAATTTAGTAAGTTTATATATGCATGCTTAATATTGGTATTTATGCATATATATTTTATTTAGTTTATGAGGTTTTATTGAAATCTTATTATTTATTGCTATGCATGAGTTAAGGGGAAGCTTCTATGAAGCTAACTTTAATCCATGCATATATAACTCCATGAGTTCTGTCATCACCAAAAATGGGGAGATTGTTGTCCCAAACCCATCACACTAGTTTTAATGATGATTAACTCATATAGTTATAGTACTAATGATCTTGTGTTTATATAGTTTCAGATATTTGATTAAGATCATAGTCTGTGTTTAGTTTTAACAGAAAATTCAAAGTCAAGTTTTAAAGCTAGCACGTATTGATTCAAGAGCTCGCACTTCAAAGATCGCATCAAATCTCAAGAGGAGTCTAACTCATTTGATAAAGGTTTGGATCAAGTCAAGAAGGAGAAGAAGATTTTCAAGAGAAGCTTTTCAAGATTTGAGTCTAGTTTTGTAAGTGTTAATATTTTGTGTTTTAGATGAAATATAAAGGATAGATTAGTTGTGGATTGCTCAAGCTCATATATACCCACACACAAAATTTATATGTGTTTTCATAAATAGTTTTATTTTTAAAAAATACCGTTTTGATTTTGAGCTTCAAAGTATATAATCTTATGTTTCATGATTAGATTTTATCAAAACAAGTTTATATGGGTTATATGTGTTTTGGATTTCATCCCACACACTGTTGGTTCAAATGTTTAGAAAAATTTATTTGATGTTTCTATATCATGAGTTTAAGTTTTGTATGTTTCTATATCATGAGTTTAAGTTTTGTATTTATCAACATTTATTTTAGAGCTTATTTTCAAAAACACAAATATTTCAACTTACATGTGTATTGAATCATATCCATACACACTAAGCTTCAAAAGTGTTTTAAAATATCTTGTTTTAGTATTTGAATAAGTTTTGGAGAAATCATTTTTCAAATTGAAGTTTGGTTTTTGGAAAATACTGATTTTGTGTTAAAGCTAAATTTTCATATCATAAAAATGGTTCAAAAAGTTTGTAATATGTGTTGATTTTTTATTACACATATTTGTACTTCAAAGTATTTCAATAAAATTATTTTTGTAGATTTTATGTGATTTTATGGGATTTTATAGGAGTTTATAAGACCAAGATTTAATCCCCAAAATTTCTGACCTGGCTTTCTGGCGGTCGACCAGGCGGTCGACTGATGTGCACAGATACGTGCACGAGCCTTGGCTTGAGGGCTGGTCAACTGGACGGTCGACCGATCTTGAGAGTTTGCTCTCTGGATCTTATCTCGATCGACCGATAGGAAAGACCTAGGTACGGTCGACCGGGCGGTCAACTGGCAACCCCAACGGTCATAAATAAGACCGTTGGCCGGTCGATCGATCGGTCGACTGACAAGTCATCTGGCCTGCAGATTGGCTCCAACGGCTATATTTCTAAACTCTATTTAAGGGGGCTATTTTGTCTAGTTTTACACAAAATTTTGGAGAAGTTTTAAAGCCAGTTTATCCTCTAACTCTTAGGGTTTTTCTTCACTTGTTTTTAGGCTAAAACATCCATATTAAAAGGAGAGTTTTTAAGAGTGTTTTCAAAAGAAATTTCTTAAGTTTTCCACCACAACTCTATCTTCTTTTTCTCATACAAACTTGAGCTTTCCATTGCTATATCAATCCCATAGGATCTTTGTTGTGAGAGTTATTTTTGTGATCAAGAGAAGTGATCACAAGATTTCATTCTTATATTGTGAGTTGTAAGAGGTGCAGCCTCGGTAAGCTAGTGTGCTTGCATGTGTTGTTCTCGCGGGAACAAGTGAGGGACTTGCGGGTCCAAGATTTCTAGTGTGAACTCGTTGTAGGTGTTGCGACACTGAATGATCTTGCAGGATCATCTTAGTGTTGAAGGTGGGGGCATAGAGAAAGTGGGCTCGAACCTCAAAATAATTCTCCCGTATTTGCGATTGCTCATCTCTCTCTATTGTGTTTATATATCTTGCATCCTTATATTGTTTATCTCTTTATATACTTGATATATCATGTGCTCAATTAATAAATGCTTGAAATTGTTTGCTCACACTTGTATTCAACCAACAGAGCCAAGGTGGCACCTCAACTCTTAATCTGGAGGAATCTTGAGGAGATAGTTCAGAGCCTTTCACTAGGAATTCAGTTACACTCTTGTGTTATACTTTATGTGTTAGATTAATAGCTTTAGTTTGCATAAGTAGTTTTTAATTCCGCATCATTTGTCATTAGACTAGCTTGTACTCCAATTCACCCCCCGTTTAGGTGTATTTCAGGATGGTGACTCAAGTTGGACTAAGATCACCCAACCCGAGTTGTTGATGATGGAGAAAGGGAGCAAGTTGATACTTGCTCCCAAGTCAAGAACTGCATGACTAATCTCGGCTTGTCCTAGAACGCAGGCAATGGTGGGATAACCTAGATCCTTATACTTGACAGAGATCAACCCGACAATAGCTCACTAATGTTAGTGGCTAAGAAGACTTTCTTAGGTACATTAGTCTTTCTCTTCTTGGTGCACATGTCCTTAAGAAATTTTGTATAAGATGAAACTTGATTGCATCAAAAAGTGGCATATTTATCTTCACTTGATTGAAGATCTAAATTACCTTATCCAAGTGTGGATTCTACTTGTTGTTCTTCAGCCTATTTGAAAATGGTACTATAGGCTTGTGCACCTGACTGGCTGACTTATCTTTTTCAGACTCGTCAGATATGAATGGATTGAAACAAAATGAAGTGGATGCTTGTGTGTTGTTGTGCTGAATAGGATTGGATGGTATTGACACTTGATTATCAGTTTTCTTTTCCGACCTCAATGTATGAACAGTATTGCATTAAGAAACTATTGATCCTCAGTCAGATAAACTTGGGTCTAATTTCTTGGGTTTGCTAATGGTTAACTAGGCAAAGTAACTTTAGGCCTCTCGCTTTGTGAATTAGCTAGCTAACTCATTTGAATTTCTAACCTTGTTATGGCTTATGAATTGTTGTTCTACATTGTTTGTATGAGGGGCTCTTGGTTCCTCATATAACTTTTCATTGTCTTCTTCAAATCAGTCATTCTTTTCTCAAGTGGAGGACTATGAAAAGAAGATTATGGAGCAGGGTTAGGAAAGTTCTATTGATAATTGGAAGAATTAGGTTGATGATTGAAAGAATTGTGATGGTAATTGGGTTGATGATAGAAAGAATTATGATTATGATTGGGATTGTAACGCCCCGATCCCACAAGTATGGAGACGTTACTGCGACGTATATACGCAGGTTAAAAATACTCTCATGTATATACACTAAGTATTAGTACAGGAAAGAATCAGAGCACGAAAGTACGTGGTGCTTCATACATTCTAATATATAAGTACAATTATAAAGTTATCACCAGATGTGACACAATATTACAAGAATATTATATCACCGATAGGTGCAAATGCAAGAATACAAAGAGATATATAAGTATGAATAGTACAAATTGCGCTTACTAGTCACAACAGGAAAACTAGAGAGTCGAGTAGGGGGCTGACAGGACAGGGCTTAAATAGTCTGCCGATAATCTACGCTACCGCTGCGCTATCTGATCAGCAACTGAAAGAATCCATAAGCTCCAAGCTCCAGGATCTAGAATGAGGATCCAGGGCCCCTATGAGTGGTGATGCGAATGCCAAATGGCGTGTAAGGATAAGCACATGTGTATTGATAAATTCAAGTTATAAGCATGTATTGAAAATCGTGTCGTGAGCACATGCATACAGGAGCAGGTACAGAGACAGAAGTAAAGTAGATAAAGCAACACCAGATATCTCCTAAACTAACATAAAACTGATAAAACTGAATATAAGCAAAACCAATTGTACAAGCTTAGGTCATGGCTCCATGAGACTAGTATGTCGAAGGAATAATCCAAGTAAGAAAATCCTCATCTATATATATCTTTATCCCATGTCACTGTAATCTGAGGGCATACAACCCGAATTGTAAAAAACACCGCAAATTGTATATTAGCATCTTATTATAATTGGAGTCATCTAAGTTGTAGGCTTCAGTATGCATCCCATTCCACATACTTTCACTTACATGAAAACTGATGGAGTTCTACGAACCATGTTTAGAATGGGCCCCGTACATGCCCGGGACAATGGTCCAAGAGTATCCGATGCTGAGCCAGAATGTACCGCTAGGTACCGGGACTTATTGTATGCCCGAACAGGAATAGAATATCACAGATCCCATAGAAATAGGTCTAGTATGTGTGCATACCCGGCAGGAATAAACAAGAGTAAGGGTGCTAAGATACCCCACGGAATCCCTTATAGCTGGCAGGTGATCTCTCAAGTATATGGCCATGCGTGATTCGATATAACCACCATAAACATAACTATTCAGGACCCATCAGGTTTCCCCAAACCCGATGTAAGTTTTTTATTATAATTTATTCTGTAATTATAAATTTACGGGAATAGCAGCAGTAGGACATGATCAAGAATTCAAGAGTACATGAGTACATGTATAACAAGAATACAGGTCACTGTCTATAATATAGGATAACAGGTATAAGATTCCCATAAATGTGATAATCACAGATCAGGGGTTAACATTATATTGGCAGGTGATAAGTCATGTCATAACAGGGGCAGATGATAAGTGATAACATAACAAGAGTAGGTGTCAAATAATAGCATGTCAGGTGATAACACATCAGTTGTTAAGTGATACAGACAAGTTCAGATAATGGCATGTAGATGTCAGGTGGTAAAATGTCAAGTGTTAACATATTAAGTATGTGCATAGTAAGTGATATAGCAATAGCTGAGTATAATCAAGTGGAGCTGAGCAAGCTGGAGGCACGACCAGTGAACAGTGTTTAGTCACTAAAGCGCTTGGCGAGGTTACCGGGATGACTCAGCTTAAGTGCGAGTAAAAAATTCGATAACATCTCATCTAGACAAATCAATGGTAAAGCGTTGAGCACTGAGCATACCTACCGGGCATAGCTAAGAGACCTAACAGTTTAAGCGCACTTCTCTTTCGAGAAAGTGGGCGAGAGCCGGAGGTTAAAGTACGCTCGAGATCTAGGCGCACTCTCGGCAGCTACTAAAAACCCATAAGGGTGCAGGCCTAAAACAATTGGGTAGCCAGCCCGGGAGTGGGCAAAAACCCAGAGTCGGTACAAGGGCATCTACATGAGATGTTAGTACCATACAATCATACATATAAATAGGCAGTACCTAGACCATCTATATTATGTATGAAGCCCGAAGGCCGTGTGTAAACCCATAAGGGCTGAAGTAAGCCCAGGATCTAAGTGCACTCTTAATAGCTACTACGAAATCCATAAAGGTGCAAAGCCTAGATCAATTGGGTAACCATCCCGGGAGTGGGCAGAAGCCCCGAAGGCTATACATGGGTACCTGCATGGTTAGTACCAACATGTGCACAAATATCATAACGTTTACACCATTGCAAGTATTACAGTACATCAACCCAATACAAGTCACGACATGTCCACAGATTGCAACTCACATGAATCCACAGAAATAAAAATACCAATACAATACACCCATCAAAATGGGGTACTCAATTTAAGCTAAGGATACTCGCCTATAACACAATTTCATGAAAATGTCGTGCACAAGTTCCCAGGCGGGGAAATCACCAAAACGAAAATGAACAGGGGCTTGGCCCAAGGGGTGGCTAGCCCTAGAGGTGGTGCACCACCACCATAGGTGGCTTAGGGGCTGGCTGGCCCTATGATGAGATGAGAGAGAATATAGGAGAGGGTGAAGGTGATGGTGTTGGGTTGGTAGTGGAGTTATTTGGTGGTGGAAATGGATTTTGATGGAGGAAGAAAAGGGAAGTAAAGGAGGTAATAATGAGGGTGATATTGGAGGTTGAAGTAGTGGTGATGGAGGTGGTGTTGTGATGGTGAGAGTGAAGGTGGTGGTGATGGGGAAGGAAATAGAAGAGGTGGTGGTGAAGATGGATGATTTGTAGTGGTGGTGATATTTGGAGGAGAATGAAAAGGAAGGAGATGGAGATAGTGGGGAGGGTGATGTAGAAACTTTAAATGGTGGTAATGAGGGTGGTTTTATGGTTGGGAGGAGTAGAAGATATGGTGATGAAGATGGTGTAGTAAAGATGGTGGTGGTGGCGTTGGTGTTGTTGTAGTTGTCACTAGAATGATCACCGGAATAGTCACTAGAATGGTCACCAATGACATCATCATCGAAGAGGAGCTCAGCCTTGAGCTTCAGGTGGTGACCAGCCATGATGATGGAGAAGTGAAGGTGGTCTTATGGGAGGATAAGTTAAAGGAGTTTGTTTTGGAGAAGGAAGTGGTGAAGGTAGTTTGTAAGGTGAATTTATGAGACTGTTGGTGAAGTGGGAGGAGAAAAAGGATGAGGAAGGTTATGGGGAGGTATTGTAGTTAGTTGTAGTGGTTGTGGTGGAGATGGAGGAGGAATAGTTGTTTGTTAGGATTTTGGAGAAGGATGGAAGGTTGAAAAAGATGGAATGAAGAAGGATATTGATGTTAGAGTTAAAATGAAAGAAGTTGGAGTTTTGGGGAGGGGTTTGCTACAAAATAGAGAGGAGGTGAAGCGACTTGGCCGGCTAGGTGATGGGAGAGGGCACTTGAGTGTTTAGGATATTTTAGAGGGGATAGTTTGCGGGAAGATTAAATAATGAATTAGAATGTATAAGAATTGTTTGGAAGTTGTTGGAAGAAAATGGAAGGAAAAAAGGAAAAAGAAAAAGAAATGGGAAAAGGTAAAAATGTGATTAGTGGAGAAATTAAAAATAATTAGATTAATGGATTCTCCAAACTCGATCGAGGATGCGGAAAATTTTCGGAAAAATACTGGAATCGCTCGAAATTCATGTATCTCAGAACGATCCACAAAAGTTTTAAAAATCAAGAATATTATTCTAAGAATTATGGTGAAATCTTTTTCAGGAAACTTTTTATAATTTTCCAATTAAAAAAAATCCTAGAATCGACCGCCGATACCTGTGGACACCAAATCTGGTCGAAATCTGTAAAATTTTGAAAATCTCTGAAAAATATATTAAAATAGTAAATATTATTTTAATAAAATATGTGATAATAGTTTCTCAAAATTTGATTCCATTTATAAATTAAAAATTCGAAAATAAACCAGCGGTACTGATTAATCCCGATTTTAGGGTTTTTATAAAAATAATTCAAAAAAATTCTAGAAAATCATGAAAAATCTTTAATATTAGAAAATAGTGTTTGAAACTAAAATTAACCAAATCAGACTAGCTGAAATGTCAAATTGATCAGTATACAGGGATCGGGTCCCCGGTTCAGACTAAGGCTGACTCCGAGTTCACGAATCCATATCCAATGCAAAACGATCGCATAATTAATCATAAAAGAAAAATAAATACAAGAAATAAATAAAAAATATGATCAAAAAAATTTGAATAAGCAACTAAGTACGTATTCTAGAAACGAGGTGTTACAAGGATGCTGGAAGTAGTTTGACTTTGAGTAGTCATTATTGTTTTGACTCTATGAGAAATTCAAGTGATTTCTCCAGCCAGGATTATATGTTTGAGTATAAAAATTATTATGAGGCCTTGAAAAGGCCGCATTCATGGGCTCGGGATACATTTGTTGAGCATTAAAACTGGACACTCCTCAAATACATGATTCATGACTTGTAGTAAGTATAATCTAGAGTTGAAAATTGGTTTGGGCTGACTTGGTTGACTGGAACTGCTCCTTGGTTTCTATAGCTTCCATTCTTCTTATTAGGCTAGAAATTTTAGCTCGTCAGTTATGAATGATTCTGTTGAATGGAGACCTCCTTTGAAGAGATAGGATTTGTGTTTCAAGAATTTTCAGGAGTAGATTTCCATTGGAGGGTTTTTTCGACTAGATCATCAAATAAATCCCCCTTACTTTTCATTCTTTTGCAAGAATTCCCTTGGCACATGGTTTTTAAGTGGGTTTTGTTCCGGCAGTGTAAACTGTCATAGAGAATTTGGCATTGTTGCTACTTCTCTATGCCATAATGAGAACACTGGATAAGAAGGTCTTTGAAGCGTTCAAAATGCCTCCAAAAAGGTTCACTAGATTCTTTCTTGAACTAAATAATGTTCTTCCTAATGAGAGCGATCTTGTGAATTGGATAGAAATTCTTCAAGAAAACCTTGATGTAATCATCCCACGATGTGATGGAACCGGTTGCTAAGTTGTATAGTGTAGCTCCCCGTTCACGGGATACATACCTAGATATGTGTCCTAATTTTTTTGACCGTATTATTTCAATTTTCTTCTAGTATTTATTTTTAGGTTGTGTTTGCTTATGTTACTTGGTATCGGATCTGGATTCTCAGTCTTAAAGTCAGCCCTGACCTGGACCGGGAACCTAACCGGCATACTGCTTGATTTGACATTTCTGATGTCCAATTTGATCGATTTTAGTTTCAAACACTGTTTTCAAATATTTATATTTTTCATGATTTTCTGAAATTTTACAGAATTATTTTGCAAAATCTCCAAAATCGGTGTCGATTGGCATCGTTGACCGATTCTCAGATTTTTAATTTTCAAATAGAGTTGAATTTTCAGAAACAACTTTCATGTTACTTCTTAGAATTTTATTTCTATCTAAACACATTTTTTTTAGATTTTTCAGAACTTATCAAAATTGACCGATTCTGGTGTCGGCGGTATCACTAGAAGATTTCAGGATTTTTAATTTGAAAACTAGACTGAATTTCTCGAATCTGATTCCACCAGGAATCTTAAAATGTACTATTTTTGAGATTTTTTGGAGCGATTCTGAAACAGTCAAATTTTGTCCTATTTAAATAATAATATTATTTACTGCTCTTTTCTTTTCTTGCTTTTCCTTCTCCACTCCTCTACTTTATACTCCCAGAATATTCTATGAAATTAAATATTTAATAATATATTTATTATTTTTACTATTTCTTTTCTTTTCTTTTTTCCTTTCCTTTCTTTCTTTTTCTTCTTTTCTTTCCTTCCCCCCATTCCCTGCAACTGGCCTTCCCATGCCCTGCACCCCCAACTCCTGCCAACGACTGTAGTAGAGGCATGATGGGCTGCAACAGCAGCCCATCCCTCCCCCATCCTCTTCCATTCTCCCCTTTACTTCTTCTCCCTATTAATTTCTTTCCCTTCTCCCCTTCTTCTTCCTTATCTCCTTCATTTCATTTCTCCACCCACAACCTCTCTCTCCCCTACCTCAACCATCACCTCCACCACCTAGGCCGCCACCACAGCCGCCCTAGCCACCACCGCTGCACCCCCTATCTCCCCTCTTCCCTTCCCTACTTCCACTATCCCTAATTTCCCTCTCCTTTCTCCAATTTCAACAAAACCCAACACTTTACCACCTTCTTCTTCTCCAAAATTCTCCACCAAAACCCTCACTTTTCCACTTCCACCACTACTTTATCATCTCCTCCACCTCCAACTCCCCACCACCTCCAACAACTACCACAACCACCACCACCATCTACCACCACCAACAATAACTCTATCAACGAACAACACTAACAAAACACGAACACCACCCCAACTCCCACTCCCTCCCCCGGGCCGTAGACCGCGCGCGCGTTCCTCGGCGGTGGCGCCGCTGCCGCCGGCCACCTCCGCCTCCCTTCCCTTCTTCTTATTTCTTTCTTCTTTCCTTCTTTCTTTCCTTCTTTTATTTCTATCCTTTTTTTCCCTTTCCACTTTTACCCATCCCTCATTTGCTAATTACATCTTTATATTTTCTATCATACCCTCCCCTTTATTTCCTTATTTATCCTCTTTTAAACATACCTTACACACACCATCTCTCTCCTCCTTCCAAATTCTCTCTCTCTCTCCTCTCTCATTCTCTCTATAATATTTATATATATGTGTGTGTGTGTGTATATGTATACATATTATATATATGTATATATATAATACATGGGTTAGTAGCTTGCTTGAATGTGTTCGTGGATTTTCCTAGATATTACTCGGTATTGCGTTCTGGTATTTAGGCGAGTATATTTCCTGTGTTGCTCACACTTTATTATCATCTTTTTATACTTAATGATTTCTAGTTTAACGTCCATTGCATGATTTGTTGATATGCTATGTTTTGTTACCATCGTTACATGCCTAATAACTGTTATCCTGCTTTTATACATGATATACAAGTTAATATATGATATGCGAGTACTTTTCTTTTGTTGCTACATGCCTAATAATTGCTACTGTGGCTTTAGTACATGATACATCGCTCTATGAGTTAATATTTGACGTTGACACTAATATGTTATACCTGATTTCTGACACTTGATATCTTACACCGGCACTTGATATGTTATACTTGACACCTGATCTCTGACACGTGATATCTGACATATTATACTTGACACTTAATAACTGATGTCGACACTGATATGTTCACACTTGACACCTCATACTTGACACTTGATATCTGACACTGGTACATGACATGTTACACTTGACCGCTGATACTTGACACTCGATATCTGGCACTGGTACTTGACATGCTATCACTTGACACCTGATACCTGACACCTGATATGTGACACTTAATATGCTATCACTTACTTGATATGCTTTCACATGGTACTAGTAAATTTGACCTAATATTGTGACATCTGACTGGATACTATTACACCTGACACTTGTATTTCTTTACATATTCATGATTCTCATTTTTACGGGCCTTAGCATGATTATTATACTGTTACCAGACATTTGATACTCCTGAACTCCTGTATACTTAAACTCCTGTAAAAGGGAGCTCCTGATACTATATACCTGTTGATCCTCGTAATTGGATAACCATGAATATAGGATTACTATGAACACCATGTGGACACTATCACTGAACAAATTATAATAATTAGGCAGCTTACACCGGGACGAGGGAAACTAATGAGCACCGATATAGTCTCCATGTTTATGATGGTCTTATAGTGTCGCGCGGCCATATACTTAGATTCGACCTGGAGGCCACCAGGTGTTTTCGTTAGGTGTACTGGCACCCCCACTCCCCTGCCTGTCAGTTGTGCCATAAGCCCTTGGGCCTATTCCTATGGGAGCGGTGACATCCTATTCCTGTTCGGGCGTATAATAAGTCCTTGTACCTAGTGGTGCGTTTTAGCTCAGTACCGGATACTCCTTGACCGTTGTCCAGGGCACGTACGGACCCATTCTAAACATGGTTCGTCGATCTCCATCAGTTTCCAATAACTTACTCTCCGGTCTGTATACTGAGGTATGTGGAATGGGACACATACCGATGTATAAAAATCACAGGAGTCTTAATAAATTAATAATAACATGCTCCTGATATCTGACTAGCTAAACTTATGATCTATACTGCTCACCACTTATACTTGTGCTATCTTGTTGGATTACTTGATTATTTTCATACTGTTTCAACATTATGTTATTATGAAGGCAAAGTTAGGTTATATAAACTCAGATTACAGTGACGTGAGGTATAGGGTATATTAAGTTCACCTAGAGGAGGGTTAATAGGTGACTAACTAATCTAATTATGAATTAATGTGGAATTAAAACTATTTAAGCAAACTAAAAACTATTAAACTAAACACACTAAGTATAACATAAGAGTGTAGTCGAATTCCTGGTGAAGGGCTCTGAACTATCTCCTCAAGATTCCTCTAGATAAGAGTTGAGGTGCCGCTATGACTCTTTTGGTTGAATACAAGTGTGATCAAACAATCCCAAGCATATAACAATTAAGTATAAGATATATCAAGCATATAAAGAGATAAGCAATGTTAGCATGCAAGACATAAACAAAAGGGAGAGATATAGAGAGAGCAATTGCAAACATAGGAGATTTGTTTTGAGGTTCGAGCACCTTACTATATGTCCCCGCCTTCAACACTATAAAGGATTTCCACTAGAATTGATCCCACCGGATCACTCGGTCCGCAACACTGATTGAAACAGTAAATTTTATTGAAAATAGTTTAGAAAATCTTAGTCTCGTTTCAAAGTAACTGTGTAGCAAGGGCTAGATGGGTCGATCCACAGGGAAGGATGCGATGGAAGCTTTTCGGAACGATCTTCTCTGTATTTGTCTTGGAAAAGTAAAGAGATATTGATTAGATTTGATCAAACTAAAGAAGTATAGTTTACTAATCATCTACCATAACTCAAAGTATTAGTCTCAAAGAGTGAACATCATATTGAATGAAGAATTATCCATCCTAGGTTATTGATTGAGAATCAAGTAAGTTGAATAATATTGGAACCCTAATTAGTGGCCACTAATAAAAATTAAACTATAGTTCATCCTAATTTCAAAGTATAGCATAAGAGAAGTTTTTACTTAAAGTTATGCTATCAAAGTTTTTAAGTATGAACTATGAGTAATCATTTAAAAAGTGCAACCTGAATTAAATAAACCTATTTATCGATTCATCTTCAAGAACACCATTTTAATCCTAAGGTTTCTAGATGTCAATCAGTCCATCTTTTAAACTAAACTAGGGTTGATCGAGAGATTAGCAAACCATAGGTTTAATTTAGTTATTCATTTTTTATTTTTATTTTCAATTTTTATTTCAAATAAGAAAGATTGCATGGAAATAAAAGAAGAAGAAATAGATAATCTAAACAGAAAAACTAAATTAAATTGCAAAGAATATAAAAAGAATGAAGAACCATTTTATTGGATGTCACTGAACAATTTCAAAGCTCCTCTCCTTCCTCAAAATCTTCTTCTTCAAATAACAAAAACGAAAATACAAGCAATTTCGGAAAGAAGAAAAGATCTAAAAGAAAAACCTTAAGCTTCAGCTCTCTGGATCCCTTCTCAGTTACTCTGCAGGGGTATTTATAGGAGATACAGGACGTAAAGTCTCAGTACAACTCTCTCACGAAAACGCATAAACAGAGTCATCCAAATGGCTGCGGAAATGAGGCAGGGGTATTTAAAGGAGATATAGGGCGTAAAGTCCCAGTACAACTCTCCTACGAAAATGCGTAACCAGAATCATCCAAATGGCCGTGGAAACGCGGCCATAGCCTCGTTTCTGAGTCAATAGCGTGGCCAATGGCCACGCGCTTTCTTGTTGTGGCCTCCTCGGGTCCGTTTATCTGGGCTCCTCCGTCTAGATTCTGTATTCAAACCTTCTATCTTGAGAACTCGGGATAACTTGGGAAGCAAGTTATCACAAATCCGAATTTATAAAAGGATTTGTTCTTTATCTTTAAGCTTTTCTCCCCTTTTATCGTTATCCTTGTACTGCAAACAACCAGGTTTAAGTGGAAGTCCATCTCTGTTTAAGGATGATGATCCATCTTATCCTTTTCCTCGTCTTTTTAGCAATTAGGAGTTCTACTTTATCCTTCCTCTTCCTCCCCTAGATTTTAAATTAATAATTTAAAATCCATGTTTAGAATAGGTTAGATAAGATAGAAGCTTCTAAATTACTATAATTAATTATGCATGTGGGCTTGTGGGATTCTTGGGCTTTTGAGCTTCACTTGTACTTTATTTCTTATTTTTTCAGTTACTCAAGGCCTGCACAACATTAAACAATAAAACATTAGTAGAAGTGCTTAATAAAAGAATAAATAAGAAAATTTGATGGTAAATATAATGATAAATATGCACTTTTTACTACCTACCAAACACCTACAACGAGTTCACACTAGAACTCCTTGGACTCACTAGTCTCTCTCTTGTTCCCGCAAGAACAAACACACGCAAGCACACTAGCTTGCCAAGGCCGCACCTCTATACTGAGCTCCCACTAGAACTTGAAACAATACGAACTCGCAAGTTCGCCTCTTCAAATACAAGATGAAACACTTTGGTGATCTCAACACTTTGATATCCTAAAAACACTCTCACAACAAAGATCCCTAGAGGATTGATATAGTAATGGATAGCTCAAGTATGTGTGAGAAAATAAGATAAAGTAGCGATAGAAAATCTCAAGAAATCTCTTTTGCAAAACACTCTTGATAAACTCTCCTTTTAATAAGGAAGTATTTGCTCTAGAAAAAGTAGAGATAAACACTTAGAGAGGTAGAAAAAATTAGCTTGAAACCCCACTTGAAATCTTATAGAAAACAGCCCAAAACAGCCCGATATATAGGACTCTAAAAACTAGCCGTTGGGGTCCAACTCAGCAGGAAATTCTACTGTCGGTCAACCGGCCGGTCGACCGCCAACGGTCGGATTTTCGACCATTGGGAAAAGCGATCAACTGGACAGTCAACCGATACTAGGCATTGACCTAACGGCGACTGCCCGGTCGACCGGGGCAGATCCAGAGAGCAAAACTTTCTGGACGGTTGACGTACGGTCGACCGACCCTGTTTGTGCACGTCGGTCAACCGTCCAGTCAACAGAGTCGACCGAATTCTAGCTCGGCGACCGTCGGTCAACCGCCAGACAGCCTGGTCAGCAAAATTTGGGATTAAAAACTTGATATTTTTATCTTTAATAAAAGCCCATAAATTTTCATAAATTTTACAAAAATAAGTTCATTAATATACTTTGATATACAAACATGTTTGATTAAAAATCAAAACATATTACAAATATTTTGAACTATTTTTGTAATATAGAAATTTTGGCTTTAAACAAAAACCATATTTTTCAAAAACAATCTCAAATTGAAAAAAGATTTTTTTTCAAAACTTTTTCAAATACAAAAAAGATATTTTAAACACTTTTGAAGCTTAGTGCGTATGGATATGATCCACTACACATATGAGATGAAATTTTATACTTTTGACAATAAGCTCTAAAATAAGTTTGATAAAACACATGTGTATTTTGAAGCTTAAAAAGTAAAACGGTATTTTCTAAAACACATAAATTTTGTGTGTGTATGTGAACTTGAGCAATCCACCAACTAATCTATCCTTTACATGTTATCTAAAAACTAATCTTGACACTTACAAAAATCGACACAAGTCTTTTTGAAAATCTTCTCTTGAAATTCTTCTTCTCCTTCTTGACTTGGTCCAAAACTTGATCCAATGAGTTAGGCTTTTCTTGAGTACTGAATGCAATTTTGATGCGCGAGCTCTTAAATTAACATGTGCTAGCTTTAAAACTTGACTTTGAATCCTTTATTGAAGCTAAACACCTACTAAGATCTTAATCAAATATTTGGGACTAAATAAACACAAGATCATTAGTACTACAACTGCATGAGTTAATCATCATCAAAACTAGAGTGATGGACCTTTGGGCCAACAATCTCCCCCTTTTTGA